>JAPDNY010000018.1:247500-300000 GCA_029375565.1 Gekko gecko | reverse complement strand
GCAGTGTGATGATGTCACCTTTGGGCTCCCACTGGCAATCTAGAGCCCCCCTCCCCCCACATCCAGGTAGGACTCGACTATCCTACATCTGGAGGCTGGTATTCATACTTAGAGAACAGGCCCACATTAAGGTCACGAGCTAAAGGGATGGCTACTCCCAAGACACTGTAGTGGGAGAGGCTTACCAAAATGGCATAAATTCAGGTATCAGTCCGAAGCAATAGAACAAAGTTGAGTCCAGTGTTGGTCTTAAAGATACCACTGGGCTCAAGCTTTGTTCAAAATGGCATGAGTTGATGCAGCGATATCATTTCCAGACCCATACCCAGAACTGCTGTCACCCTCTTGTGTGGGAGACCTCCATGGGGAGACCAAGCCGGTGACATCATTTCTGGCATGTCGCAGAAGTGACATCATCACACTGGGGGCAACCCTTTCGCATTTGCCCCAAACTCTGTGGTTTGACCATGGAGTTTGGGGTGGATGGTAGGACTTCACCTGACCAGATGACATCACTCTGAGGTTGCATCATAAGTGACGTTATGGGAGGCATCCCACAATGTCCCATGTATCTTTGTATATCACATTCGTGGCTTGTCCTTCAATGGGGTCGTATACATATGCAGTCGCATTGTGGGAGTACAGCAGAAATATGGATTACAACTCACATCAAATATATATACCAGATTGTCAGGCACTTCAGAAAGTCAGTCAAACACCAGGCTTCATAAAGAAGATAGCGTTTATTGAAAGCAGTTCTAAAGGCACGTTGATATTCTTTTGTCAGGAATAAAGCACACAAAGAAGCATCTACAGATATACCCCCTTGGGCTGGACCCCCCACTTCATGCATCTACCAATGGCTACCTAGCCCGCGCGCGGGAAAAGGTGCAAAAGTTGTTTAAGCAGTAAATACTTCAATAGAGGCCCAGCTATCTGCACAGCGGAAAGTGAAACTGTGAGACAAGGCCATTTGGTCAGATAGGCGATTGCCCAGGCTGGGAACCTATCTGTCTCCTAGGCAACATACCCATCTCCCACATTCCAAACATGAAAAGTTACAGACCATCTCTCCCTCCTACCCTCCTATCCATCTTATGGCAGGATCACCTGACACAGATGTATCAGAAGACAAATTGTGTGCTTATCTATGTGCATAAGTGTCAAGTCACAACAGACCTATGGCAACCCCAGCAAGAAGGTTTGAAGGCGAGTGAGAAGCAATGGTGGTTTGCCTATTGCCTTCCTCTGCAGAGTCTTTCTTGGTGGTCTTTCATCCCTGCATAGCTTCCAAGATCCGATGAGACTGGGCTGCATCATACTGCCTTTCCTCTAGCGTGTCTATCTGCATGAACAGAAATTCGCAGTGGATCATCAGAAGAGTACAAAAGGATGCACTCAGATTGCAGAGAATTTTCTCCTGGTGGGAGCAGCTGAATGCTGGAGCCAGATACTTGAGTAACTGGTACCCTTTGGAGGTTTTGATACTAATGGTGTGGAGGACACTTTGGCCTGGATTGAACAGCTATTGAAGGGCGCCTTCTGGACTAGACATGTGTATCAGGGAAATAGCATTTGGCATATGATTGGCTCTTGGGAAGCCTCACTTATATTTTGTATTCTACACCTAGTAGTTTCACTCCGGAACAATTTCTTTCTGGTCCATTTTGTATGTATGCTGTATAATTGTATTGCAGTATGTATTGTGGTATAAGCCAATTTGTTCCTCGTTGTGGTTGATCTCTGAAGAAGGCCTTAATAGGCCGAAATGCAACAGGTCAAGTCCATTGGCCCTTGTGTATATATGATTTTGGAATTTTTACATGAGGTATGATTGGGCCCTACAGGGCTCTTTTTGTAGCAGGAACTCCTTTGCATATTAGGCGACACCCCCCCTAATGTAGCCAATCCTCTGAGAGCTTACAGTAGCCCCTGTAAGAATGAGCTCTGTAAGCTCTTGGGGGATTGGGTACATTAGGGGTGTGTCACCTAGCAGGGCTCTTTTTGTAGCAGGAACTCCTTTGCATATTAGGCGACACACCCCTAATGTAGCCAATCCTCCAAGAGCTTACAGGAGCCCCTGTAAGAAGAGCCCTGTAAGCTCTTGGAGGATTGGCTACAGTAGGGTGTGTCGCCTAATATGCAAAGGAGTTCCTGCTACAAAAGGAGCCCTGGGCCCTTATATGTTCTTTAATCCTTTACAAATAAATACATGCATTGTTATACATGATTTATACATCAAGTTTTAATTGTTGGCCCTCTGCTCCGTTTGACTTACCTTTTCAGGTCCTTGCCTGTTTATTTATTTGCATTTATTTATTTGATTTATATCCCACACTCCCTGTAAATGGGCTCAGGGCGTTTTATATCGATTAGCACAATACAGTTAGAACAATGTTAAAATGACAGTATGGACAGGATACAACCCTTTGGAGGCTTTCCTACTGATGGGCAGCCAATAGTTGGGAATGGTTTTGATGTTCTGCACTGAGCAAGGGGTTGGTCTAGATGTCCTCTAAGACCCCTTCCAATTGTATGATTCTAAGTATGTATATTGTCCCCTTGCTTATTTAATTTATATGCAGAGTAACGGTAAAGTAAAGGTTCCCTTGCTCGAAAAGCCAGTCGAATCCGACTCTAGGGTTGCGGTGCTCATCTCAGTTTCAAAACCGAAGAGCCAGCGCTGTCCGAAGACGTTTCCATGGTCCTGTGGCCGGCATGACGCACGGAACGCTGTTACCTTCCCACTGAAGTGGTACCTATTTATCTACTTGCAATTTCTTGCTTTCGAACTGCTCGGTTGGCAGGAGCTGGAACTAGAGACGGGAGCTCACTCTGTCTTACGGCACCTGAGTCTTGAACTGCTGAACTACTGACCTTCCACAGCCTGCAGTTCAGCGTCTTAACCACTTGCGCCACCGCCGCTCCATATGCAGAGTACATCATGTGAAATGCTGCCCTAGATGATTCAGAAGCCGGAATTGAGATTGCTGGGAACAGCATCAACCACCTCAGATATGCAGGCGGTACCACTCTGATGGCAGAAAGTGAAGAGGACCTCAAGAGCTTCTTGCTCAAGTTGAAAGAGGAGAGTGCAAAGGTTGGCTTGAAACTCAACCTCAAGAAAACTAAGATCATGGCATCTGGCCCCATCACTCCTCCGCAAATAGAAGAAGTCATGGAAGCAGTGACAGACTTCACGTTCCTGGGATCCAGGATCACTGCAGATGGTGACTGAACCCATGAAATTAAAAGATGCCTCCTCCTTGGGAGGAAAGTGATAGCAAACCTAGAAAGCATAATAAAAAGCTGAGATATCGCCCTGCCAACAGAACTCTGTATGGTCAAAGTGATGGTATTCCCAGTAGTACTGTTTGGCTGCGAGAGTTGGACTATAAGGGAGGCCGAACGCCGAAGAATAGATTCTGTTGAACTATGGTGCTGGAGAAGACTCTTGAGAGTCCCTTGGACTGCAAGGAGATCAAATCAGTCAATCCTAAAAGAAATCAGCCCTGACTGTTCCCTGGAAGGCCAGAGACTGAAGCTGAAGCTCAAATCCTTTGGCCACCCTATGAGAAGGGAGCACTCCCTGGAGAAGACCCTGATGCTGAGAGTGTCGTTCAGTCGCACAGTCGAGTCCGACTCTTCGCGACCCCATGGACCAGATTACGCCAGGCCCTCCTGTCTTCCGCTGTCCGCTGAAGTTTGCTCAATTTCATGTTCGTTGCATCGATGACACTGTCTGACCATCTCATCCTTTGCCGTCCCCTTCTCTTTGACCTTCAGTCTCTCCCAGCATCAGGGTCTTCTCCAGTGAATGCTCCCTTCTCATTTGGTGGCCAAAGTATTTGAGCTTCAACTTCAGGATCTGGCCTTCCAGGGAACAGTCAGGGTTGATTTATTTTAGGATTGACTGATTTGATCTCCTTGCAGTCCAAGGGACTCTCAAGAGTCTTCTCCAGCACCATAGTTCAAAAGAATCTATTCTTCGGCGCTCGGCCTTCTTTATAGTCCAACTTTCACAGCCATACATTACTACGGGGAATACCATTGCTTTGACCATGCGGACTTTTGTTGGCAAGGTGATGTCTCTGCTTTTTATCATGCTGTTTAGGTTTGCCATCGCTTTCCTCCCAAGGAGCAGGCATCTTTTAATTTCATGGCTGCAGTCATCATCTGCAGTGATCTGGGATCCTAGGAACGTGAAGTCTGTCACTACTTCTACGACTTCCCCTTCTATTTGCCAAGGAGTGATGGGGCCAGATGCCATCATCTTAGTTTTTTTGATGTTGAGCTTCAATCCCACTTTTGCGCTCTCCTCTTTCACCCTGAGCAAGAGGCTCTTTAGGTCCTCTTCACTTTCTGCCATCAGAGTGGTATCATCTGCATATCTGAGGTTATTGATCTTTTCCCCAGCAATCTTAACTCCAGCTTGTGATTCATCCAGGCCAGCATTTCGCATGATGTACTCTGCATATAAATTAAATAAGCAAGGTGACAATATACATCCTTGTCGTACTCCTTTTCCTATGCTAAACCAATCAGTTGTTCCATATCCGGTTCTAACTGTTGCTGAGAGTGATTGAAGGTCAAAGAAGAAGGGGACGGCAAAGGATGAGATGGTTAGACAGTGTTATCGATGCAACGAACATGAAATTAAGCAAACTCCAGAGCACAACGGAAGACAGGAGAGCCTGGTGTGATGCAGTTCATGGGGTTGCGAAGAGTTGGACCTGACTGAACAACAACAACAACAAGTACAAACAACATCCATCCAACCCAAAACGCACAAATGCACGGGAAACGTGGCATCACAAAGCTTTGCCGCTCTTCTGCTTGAAATGCTAGGCAGGCGCTATCCCTTGCAGTCTGTCAGATTCAGAAATAAAGCCATCCTAACAATGTTCATAAAATACTAATCACACCTGGAGCATCGTTTTAATAATGATAATTCCGATGACGTTAATGCACTGGCTCCCTTTTAACAGGCCGGCTACCTGTTCAAGCAATCTCGGGCTAATGGGCGACGTGGCCAGAGCTCATTAAACAGCCTCTCAGTTATAAAAGTCTCCATCTATCAGGTCGAGTCCCTCTCCTTTTGTTTTAATCAGTGGTTTACATTTTCAATTCAGTCACCAGGTGATAAAATCCTTTAATTAAAAGACGTGATTTATTCCGACTGGTTTCCGGCAATGGCGACCGCTACTGATGGGGGGAAAGGATTTTTTTTTAAAAGAAAAAAAAGATTGATCGCGTTAACCCATTCATTAAAGACAGTGGTCACCCAGGTTGTTCATCAGCACGTTATAATACCAAAATGGGTGATAACCACAGAATCATAGAGTTCGAAGGGACCTCTTTAGCTTGGAGAAACGACGGCTGAGGGGTGACATGATCGAGGTTTATAAGATTATGAATGGGATTGAGCAGGTTGAGAAAGAAGTACTTTTCTCCCTTTCTCACAATACAAGAACTCGTGGGCACTCCATGAAATTGCTGAGCAGTCGGGTTAGAACAGATAAAAGGAAATACTTCTTCACCCAAAGAGTGATTAACATATGGAATTCACTGCCACAGGAGGTCGTGGCAGCTGCAAGCATGGACAGTTTCAAGAGGAAATTAGATAAACATATGGAGCAGAAGTCCACCAGTGGCTATTAGCCACAGGGTATAGAATGAGAACTCTCAGTCTGGGGCAGGTGATGCACTCTATTCTTGGTGCTGGAGGGGGCAGCAGTGGGAGGGCTTCTGGTGCCCTGGCCCCACTGCTGGACCTCCTGATGGCACCTGGTATATTTTGGCCGCTGTGTGACAGAGTGTTGGACTAGATGGGCCATTGGCCTGATTCAACATTGGCTTCTCTTATGTTCTTATGTTCTTATGTTCTTATGTTCTTATGTTCCAGAGTCATCTAGTCCAACCCCCTGCGTAATGCAGGAAAGTCGCAAATGACTCCCCCCCCACACACCCCCAGTGACCACTGTCCCATGCCCAGAAGATGACAAAAAACCTCCAGAATCTCAAGTCAAAGTGGCCTGGAGAAAAATGGCTTCCTGACCCCAAAGAGGCAATCAGCATTTCCCTGGGCATGTAAGAAAGGGCCATGAGAACTAAGCAATGAAGCAACCCTTCTTGCCCTCCCTTCTCATGATCTGCCTAAGTTCACAGAATCAGCATTGCTGTCAGATGGGGCCATCTAGCCTCTGCTTAAAAACCTCCCAAGAAGGAGAGCCCACCACCTCCCGAGGAAGCCTGGTCTACTGAGGAACTGTTCTGTCAGGAAGTGCTTCCTAATGTTTTGTAGGCTTGAATGGTTTAACCTGGATGTGAGATAGATGACTGGGAGGTGATATGATAACCGCCTTCAAGTACCTGACGGGCTGTCAAGTAGAGGACGGTACAGAGCTGTTTTCTGTTGCCCCAGCAGGTCTGACCAGAACCAACAAGCTGAAATTAAACCAGAAAGGTTTTTGGCAAAACAGGACTCTCCTTCTTGGGAGGTTTTTAAGCAGAGGCTGGATGGCCACCTGACAGAAATGCTGATCCTGTGAACTTCAGGCAGCTCATGAGAGGGAGGGCAGGAAGGGCTGCCTCAGGGCTTAGTTCTCGTGGCCCTTTCTTACCCGCCCAGGGAAATGCTGATCGCCACTTTGGGGTCAGGAAGCCATTTTTCTCCAGGCCAGTTTGGCAAGGGATCCTGGAGGGTCTTTTGTCATCTTCTGGGCATGGAAGAGGGGTCACTGGGTGTGTGTGTGTGGGGGGTGGTATTTGTGAATTTCCTACATTGTGCAGGGGGTTGGAGTAGATGACCCCGGAGGTCCCTTCCAACTCTATGATTCCATGATTCTATGTTGTTGTTGGTGGAAAGTGCCTTCAAGTTGCAGCCAACTTATAGTGACCCATACGCTGAGTTCAGATGGGCAGTTTGCCCCGGGATAGGCGCGTTTCAGCAACGTTTCACAACCGGATTAAAGGGGCTGTTCACACAGGCACATCTTTCCAGTGTTCCCCAGTCGTACTCAACTCGTCTTGTAACACTTCCCTCCCGAGTTTAAAAGATACCTGGTGAAAGCGGTATCAAACCCTGGAAAGCATGTCTATCCCACGTATATCCCGCATCAACAAAGTGTGAACGCTAAAATCTGTGATTTTTGCTTGTGTGCGTGTGCGCATATGCACTCATGCACATATGCACTCATGCGCATCAGCACACATCTCCAGATTAGCAAAACAGAAAGCCACGCCTTACAGCCACACCTTCGGGCCAACAGTGTGAATGCTCCCTCACGCCTTCTCCCGGTATGCTCCCGTATCCGTCAGCGCAGTGTGACCGGGAAAGCCCGGAACAGTTTGTTCCGGGGCTTTTTTGCCACGACTCCCTCCCGCTTCAAACTGCCAGTCTGAACTCAGCCATACAGTTTTCAAGAGATGTTCAGAGGCATTTGGCCATTACCTGCCTCTGGATAGCAGCCCTGGGCTCCCTTGGTGATCTCCCGTCCTAATATTAACTAGGGCTGGCTCTGCTTAGCTTCCCAGATCTGATGAGATTGGTCTAACCCGGATCATGCAGGTCAGGGTCTGTAACATCTGATAAGTGCTGGTACGTTTTGAAACTTATCTCGTATTGTGACTTTACAAGAGAGCCCATTTCCCCAGCAGCAGCCGTGGATAAGGGGCAGGGGAACTTGGTACCTCACATAAATTATTTCAGATCATTTCTCATCTGTGCCGTTCGCGATTTCCTTTCTTTAAATATTCATTTTTTTTTTTATTGCCAGCGGTCTCGGTTCTCTGCTTTTCACTGTTGGTTTTTGTGGATGTGTTTATACTGTGCGTGCATGTTGTATGGTTTTTAGATGTAATGGAAGGACTGTTTCGATTACAATCCACATCGTTTATGCTTATAATATATAATACTGATTTATTGATGTGCAGGTGAAGAAGGGAAGAAGAAGAAGAGATTGGATTTATACCCCACTCTTCACTATCAGAAGCGACCCCCACCCTTCATGCCCAAATACAGAAACTGATGATGAAATATGGCAAATGAGGCCCTGAGTTTGAGAAGAAGAAGAAGAGGAGGAGGAGGAGACAGAGATGGAGGAGGAGGAGGAGACAGAGATGGAGGAGGAGGAGGAGGAGGAGGAGGAGGAGGAGGTTGGGTTTGTACCCTACCCTACACTACCTGACCGAGTCTCAGAGTGGCTTACAATCTCCTTCCCCTTTCCCTTCCCATAACAGACACCCTGTGAGGTAGGTGGGGCTGAGAGAGCTCTCCAGAGAACTGCCCTTGAGAGAACAGCTCTGAAAGAACTTATGACTGACCCAAGGTCACACCAGCAGCTGCATGTGGCCGAGTGGGGAATCAAACCCAGTTCTCCTAGATTAGAGACCATGCTCTTAACCACTACACCAGACTGAGAAAGAAGACTGTGTAGGTTTTATGGGGACAGTTGATGCAAGCAATATTTCTGGCTCAAAGTGCCTAGGACACATAGGACTATCAGTGGCTACTAGCCACAGTGACTAAAGGGAACCTCGACATTCAGGGGCAGTCAACCTCAAAATTCCAGCTCCAGGAGGCAACCTCAGGGGAAGGCCTTGGCCTCTCTACCCTGTTGTTGCCCCTCCAGAGGAACTGGTTGTCCACTGTGTGTTTCAGGATGCTGGACTAGATAGACCACAGGTCTGATCCATCAGGGCTCTTAGTACGTTCTTACGATCTCAGAGAACAGCGGTACTCCTATAAATTATAAGCAGCACTCTGTTTTATGGGTTCATGTGAGGGGCGTGCATTTTTTTTAGGGGGGGGAATCAGTAAAATTTAGGTTCAGAATTGTGGGAACCAATACCATAATCTCAGGTATTCCTATATCATTCTAGCCCCCCATCTTTACAGATCTGTGGGTCCATTGTTTTCTATTGGGGCTTAGGGGAGAAAATGGCTGCTTTGGAGAATAGATTCTAGGGTATTATACCCCACAATGAGCTCCCCCTTCCTCAAACCCCACCTTCCGCAGTCTCCACCCCGCAAATATCCAGGAATTTCCCAAAATGGAGTTGGCAACCCTATTACCTAACAGTCTGTTTTCAGCTTTTCCTGCTCCCCTCCCCCGGCAGCTTCTCCCACAGAAAAGTCAATCCCAGTTGCATGGGGCGTGCCGAGCTTGACCAAGTGATGTGGGGAGTAAAGCTCTGGTGGTCATGGCTCGGCCTGTCCCTGCTGACCCCCCTGGGTCAGGTGACATGATGGGGGAGGGTGGCAGGACCCCTTCCAGGGCTGTTTTGCCCCCCAGGTCCACCCCAGATTCCCCTCATAACTTTGTTTTACAGAAACCAAGGCTTGGAAGGCTCAGCGATAATCTCATGGTTGCCTAGCAACCTCAAAAACAATGACTGAGAGCTCAGTGGGCATTTTTTTCCCCTTAAAGCCACAGGCAACACTTTTATTATTTTGATGGGTTAACCCCATTTAAAAAAAAAAAAAAAAGATTTCTGATTTTTCCACAAACCTGGGACTTTATTCAGGCTTTTGAAGAAATCCCCCCCGTCTCTCCCTAGCTACATCTTCCATCTTGATGAATCTGCAATCTGTGGCCGGGTTGAGAATCAGATGAACGATGGGCTCACTTTGGAAAAGGGAGAACTGAAATGAAAATCGGGACTGGGAGGAGGGAGTCAAAACAGCGGGGCTGAGGATTTCACAGTCTTCCTTACTCTGGCAGTGAAAGGCTCCCAAGGAAAGGGTGTTATGTATATTTATCTCAGCAGATCATTTGAGGAGGGCTATTTTGTGTGAGGCCGTTGCCGCTGCTTCGGTCCTTCCCGCGTCCCACCTCCGCTGCCGAACACCATCCATCAGCTTGCAAATTCTAACACAGATGTCCTTTGGTAGTTTTCCAAGTTCAATATTTATGGAAACACCGGTGCATATGTAGATCAGATGGCATAAAGTGAATATTTATGAAAAGAGAGAGAGAGAAAGAGGGAGAGAGAAGCTTTTTTGGAGTGAATATCGAAAAAGCGCAGAGATTATCTTCGGAGCTGTTCATTGAAATTCCTCGGCGAGGGCCTATAAATAACCATTACGGGTGTCATTCATTTGGCAAAGTTCCTTTTAAATTATCTCCTGCATGAATTTGAACTCATCAGCACTTTGCAGGGAAAGGGGAGAGAGCCGAGGAATGGGTCTTCATGTCACCTTTTGTTCTGTGCAAAGGGAATCTTAAAAGACTAACAAAATTTGTGGCCGGGGAGCAGCTTTCGTGAGTCACGGGCTCACTTCTTCAGATATCTGAAGTGAGACGTGATTCATGAAAGTGCCTCCCCCGCCACGGATTCTGTTAGTCTTTAAAGGCGCTGCTGGGACTCTGGCTCTTTTCTACTGCTACAGACAAACACGGCTACCCATCTTGATCTACGGGAATCTGACAGAGGTTCCCGGCTTATTACATTTAACTCATGTGCATATTCCTTGGCGTAGCCAGTTTGGTGTAGTGTAGTGTAGCGGTTAGGAGCATGGACTCCAGTCTGGGAGAACCGGGTTTGATTCCCTATGCTTCTACATGCAGCTGCTGGTGTGACCTTGGGTCAGTTACAAGTTCTCTCAGAGCTGAACAGCTCTCTCAGAGCTGTTCTCTCATGAGCAGTTCCTGAAAGAGCTCTCTCAGCCCCACCTATCTCACGGGGTATCTATTGTGGGGAAGGGAAGGGAGATTGTAAGCCGCTCTGAGACTCTGAGTGAAGGGTGGGGTATAAATCCAATCTCCTCCTCCTCCTTCACATCTGTCTTCCAAACAAAGGTCCCATAACAGCTTGTGAGTGTCAAAAGGAAGAAAGGAGAACTATGTATCCTGCCCCAGCACCTTGCAGAAGAGTGGGATATGAATGTGAAAAGTAGATACCATTCTGTTGGAAGAGAATGGAGATCTTTGCCTTGCTTTGTCCCTGCCAATACAATCAGAAGAGGGAGTTAGTCCAAATCCCCCTATGAAATGTACCCTTCTGTGCTTGCTTCGGCAGCGCATATACTAAAATTGGAATGATTCAGAGAAGATTAGCATGAAACATACCCTTCTCCTGCTCATGTTGAAGGGGAAGCAGCTGAAGTGACCACAAAAAGGGAGGAAAACGTTGGCCGGATAATTAACACAGCAAAGGCACACAACCTGATTAAAGAGAGGACGAAGGTTTATTTAGGAACTAACATACTTGATAGTAAAGAGGAGGGACAGGAACAGTGTCCTGACTACATCTCTAGCTGAGAGAGAGGAGAGACTGAGGGTGCGGTCACACTGACCTTTTGATCAGGGTTCACCGCTGTTCCCTCGCACATGTAAATTTCACGTTCACATGTGTCAATCCGCCTTCCGCGCCGAAGCGGGCTCACTCCCGCAATGCTCCTGGGTTTTCCTGCCTCCTTGAAAATCAGGTATTTTCCTGGCACTTGCACTTTGAATGCGTGATTTCGCCCATCTGGACAGCCCATCTTTCGCAATGATTGTGATTAGGGCCGTCTGACCGCTCTTTGTGCGGTTTTTTTTTTTAAGCTTCCGGTTTGAGCACTTGAGCAAACATGCACTTAATAAATCCATTTAATGTTTAATAATGGATTTATTAAGCGCATGTTTGCTCAAGCGCTCAAACCGGAAGCTTTAAAAAAATGCACAAAGATGGCCCTGGAGACGGGAACGAGAGGCGGGGGCTCTGGCAGCCTGGACGGGGGCCGGCAAGGAGGATGGCGGAGACAGTGGAACCTGTTTTTGTGGGGCAATGGTGGCAGCAGCAGCACCCCCCCCACAGTGGTGGCAGGAGCAGCAGCCACCCGAGCCTCCCCTGTGGCCGGCAGGATCGCCTGGAGGGAAGGCTCAGCAGCAGGCGAGCGAGTGCTGGAAGAGAGGGGCCGGCTGCATCTAGTCAGCCCAACGTGAAGAAAAATGTTCCCAATTTAAACAAAGCGGGAACAAAGTGCAATTACCTTGCCGTGTGACCACAGCCTGAATGATGTACTTCCGAGAAGAAGGGGGGAAATAGCCCTAAGGCAGCAGTCACACCCTCTAAATAATCCACTTTCAATCCACTTTCCAGCTGAATTTTGCCAGTTCACACAATAAAATCCAGTCGGGAAGTGCACTGAAAGTGGTTTGAACGTGGATGATTTTGTGTGTGTGACCAGAGCCTACGACTAGCAATCTGGAGACAGCCAAGGAATTACACTTAACAGGAGAGAAGGTGCTGATCTCAGAGCCAGTTTGGTGTAGTGGTTCAGTGCGCGGACTCTAACCTGGCTGGATGACTTTGGGCAAGTCGTAGTCCTGATAAGAGTTGTTCTTGAAAAAGAGCAGTTTCTGTCAAGAGCTCTCTCAGCCCCACCTACCTCACAGGGTGTCTGTTGTGGGGAGGGGAAGGGGAAGGAGTTTGTCAGCCACTCTGAGACACCTTTGGGTAGTGAAGGGCGGGGTATAAATCCAATCTCCTCCTCCTCCTCCTCCTCCTCCTCCTCCTCCTCCTCCTCCTCCTCCTCTTCTTCTTCTTCTTCTTCTTCTTCTTCTTCTTCTTCTTCTTCTTCTTCTTCTTCTTCTTCTTCTTCTTCTTCTTCTTCTTCTTCTTCTTCCTCTTCTTCTTCTTCTTCTTCTTCTTCTTCTTCTTTTGTCTTCTTGCTTTGCAGGTCTTCTTCTTTGTACAAAATATATTGCCAATTCCCATAAAGAATCCCCTCCCCCCGCATGAGTCCTCCCTTCTCTTCTGGAGCTGTCATGGAAGAAGACAAACAAGCAATGTGACAAGTTGCCCTTTTGTCCGAACCCAAATATCTTTTTTCTCAGAATCCAAATATCTCCTCCGGTAGCCAACAGAAGCTCGGCCTTGCTGAAGAGGGAGGGATTTGGTTCAGCGGCAGAGCACATGCTTGGCATGCGGAAGTTCCCAGGTTTGGTCCTTGGCATCTCCAGTGAAAAGGAACAGGTTGGATATGAGAGGCCCGTAGGAGCAGAACAGGGATGCTGGCTTTCAGGTGGGACCTGGGGAGTCCCCCAGCATTGCAGCTCATCTCCAGACAACAGGGATCGGTTTTCCTGGAGAAAATGGATGCTTTGGAGGGTGGACGCTATGGCCTTGTGCCCCACTGAGGTTCCTGTCTGTCAGGTAGTCCTGCCATAAGATGGATGGAAGGGAAGGAGGGAGGGATGGTCTGCAACTTTTCACGATTGGGATGTAGGGAGGTGTGCAGGTTGCCTAGGAGATCCAGGATTCCATGGCCTGGGCATCCTGTTATCTCACCAAATGTCCTTGGTCTCACAGTTCTTGTTTTCTCTGTCTGAGACAGCTTTGGGGCAGTTTGGTTATTTACTGCTTTACCACTTTCGCACCTCTTCCCGCGCGCGGGCTTAGTGACCATTGATAGATGGAGGGGGGGGGATACTTCAAGCGGGTATAATTGTAGATGCTTCTTTTGTGTGAGTCATCCCTGACAAAGAGATGTTAACGTGCCTTTAGAACTGCTTTCAATAAACGCTATCTTCTTCATGAAGCCTGGTGTTTGACTGACTTTCTGAAGTGCCTGTCCTCCCCAGGCTCCACCCCCCAAACCTCCAGGAATTTCCCAGCCTGGATCTAGCAACCCCACCCACTTGATCTTCGGTGGACTAAAGATCTGACTTAGTATAAGGCAGGTCCTTGAGTTCCTGAGCCATCCCTTGACCTCTGAGACAGTTGTTCCCAAACAAGCCAAATAATGGATGGTATCTTCAAGGCCAAGTGTATCGTTAGGGGCATGGGGCACTAAGTAGAACCTCCATGTTCAGAGGTAGGAACTCTGTGAACAGCAGTACTGGGGGTCAAGAGAGAGGCTTTAGACTCCGTGCCAATGCTTCCTCTAAGCTGTGGAGTGTTGTGAGCATTGTGAGCTGCTGGCATTGAAGTTGTCGGCGAACGATTTGGCGGCGGCATAAATCAGTTTGCTCTGGAGCCAAGACGAAAAAGATGTGAGCTGGAGGCTAAAGAAAAAACCTGTGAGCTAGCCCACACCAAGGCCCTTTCCACACTTGGAACTCATTATCAGAGTTCAACTCATGACCTGATATAGCCCAGACTGTGATGGGAACTGACTGCCTGTTTGCTGGAGGCTGTTCGTGCCCACCACTGTATATGGATTGTTTTAGCGCTAGCACTTTTATTTATTTTTTATTTATTTGATTTATACCCCGCCCTTCCAACGTGGGCTCAGGGCAGCGAACAAGAGGCATAATGCCATGCATCAACATTAAAACACCGAGGCAAGGTAAAGGTAAAGGTTCCCTTGCTCGAAAGCCAGTCAAATCCGACTCTAGGGTTGCGGTGCTCATCTCCGTTTCAAAGCCGAAGAGCCAGCGCTGTCCGAAGATGTTTCCGCGGTCATGTGGCCAGCATGACTAAACACCAAGGCGCACGGAACACTGTTACCTTCCCACCGAAGTGGTACCTATTTATCTACTTGCAATTTCTTGCTTTCAAACTGCTAGGTTGGCAGGAGCTGGAACTAGAGACGGGAGCTCACTCCGTCATGCGGCACTCTCGGGTCTCGAACTGCTGTACTACTGACCTTCCACAGCCTGCAGTTCAGCGTCTTAACCACTTGAGCCACCGCAGCTCCACCGAGGCAAAGCCAAGAATAAATACTAAAACCATCAATAAACTGTTAACACTAAAACAATTAAAACAGTGGTCACAAACAAGTCCGCAATGTACAATCATACCTTTCTGCTCTCTAATGCATTCATTTGCCACTGCTCCCATCACATCCTATAAGACTGGAATCCCATGCCAGGGCCAGTAAGCCTCGAGATGTCTATGCAATGATGGTAGTGGTGGTGGCAGCAGCCCCTACTCAAAGGCCTGGCAGAAGAGCTCCGTCTTGCAGGCCCTGTGGAACTGCATAAGGTCCCGCAGGGCCCTGATCTCTTCCGGGAGCTCATTTCACCAGGTAGGGGCCGCCACCAAGAAGGCCCTGGCTCTGGCTGCAGCATATTTAACTGTCTTGCAGGCTGGAATGACCAGTAGATGGTGCCCCCCTGACCATAGTGCCCTCGGGAGAACATATGGGGAAAGGTGTCTGTTGGTAATGTTTTATACCTTTGTATAAACTTTGTAATGTTTTATACCTATAATGGCCCTGGTCACATGGGAGGATTTGCCCTGTGGGAGGGATGGATCGGGGGCACATCAAGCGGGCATGATCATACCGCTACATCTGGGAAGTGGCATGCACCTGTCCCTGATCCGTCCCTTGCAGCCGAAAACCCGCTGCAAAAAAGCAGCACCAAAACAGTACTACCTAATAGTTGATGTGCAGCAGGGGCGGCGTCTGATTGCCGACGCACCTGTCTCCCTGCAGCATACGGAGGCCCAATAGAACTGCATGTGCACGCGCATGCACAACGGGCTTGCCTCGCGCACCGAATTGTGGCTTCCCCCCGGCATCTGATCATGCCAGGGAGCAACTGCATGGCGGCTTGGGGGATCTGTCTGATCCCGCCGCCGTGCTTCTCTTTTGATGCGGCTCAAAAAAGCCACACTTCAGCCGTGCCTTTTCCCCCAGTGTGACCGGGGCCATTGTTATGATTTATTTAGTCTTGTTTTAGCTGGGTCGTGTCTGTGTAAGCCGCTCTGAGCTTGCTACAGAGGGAAAGGTGGGGTAGAAATTTAAATGATGATGGATGATGATTGATGATGGTGATGACGACACAATACCTTGTGCTTAGGTAAAGGTTCCCATGCTCAAAAGCCAGTTGAATCTGATTCTAGGGTTGCAGTGCTCATCTCCGTTTCAAAGCCGAAGAGCCAGCGCTGTCCGAAGATGTTTCCGTGGTCATGTGGCCGGCATGACTAAACACCAAGGCGCACGGAATGCTGTGACCTTCCCACCGAAGTGGTACCTATTTATCTACTTGCAATTTCTTGCTTTCGAACTGCTAGGTTGGCAGGAGCTGGAACTAGAGACGGGAGCTCACTCCGTCATGCGGCACTCTCGGGTCTTGAACAGCTGAACTACTGACCTTCCACAGCCTGCAGTTCAGCGTCTCAACCACTTGAGCCACCACAGCTTATCCCTCGTTATAATTGTTGTTGTTGTTGTTCAGTCGCACAGTCGAGTCCGACTCTTCGCAACCCCATGGACCAGATCACGCCAGGCCCTCCTGTCTTCCGCTGTCCTCTGAATTTTGCTCAATTTCATGTTCATTGCATCGGTACTCGTTATAATAGCATCTATTTATCTCGGGACTGGTGTGGGGCGAAACCGAGATGACCTCAATGTAACGTGGAAACAAAAAATACCCTGAGATAATTACCGGGGTGAACTCAAGTGAATGTAAGTTCGGAGACACGGTTGAGCCAGGATTTAAGGTCTAGTGCTGAAAGGACCCAACTCAACTTAAAGGGAACACTGCTCTGTGCCCTGGTTGTAGAGCTTTCCTGGACATCTGTCAGCGACTTTGCAGAAGAAGCGGCTAGACAAGACGTATAACAGATCTGACCCAGCATGGCTGTGCCCAAAATTTTAAGACCGTGCTTCATTTCCCACATTAACTGTCCATGCTGTTCATTCCGACGCAACTCTATATCCAAGATCACCTCCCTTGACCTCCTCCACCTTTGCCAATTCGGATGTAACCTTTCCGAAGGGGGGCAAGCAGAAACAAATCTATCGTATCCAAGGTATGGCTGCACAATGGCTTTACACAGTGGCCTTGTATATTTCATGTTTCCTTTCCATTTGCCACAAACACTGAGCATCGTGTCGGCTTGGCTTTAGATCGCTCAGAGACCATAGAGCTGATCCTTTTCATTGAGCTATGTCAAATTCCTCTGACCTTGGAGGAGGGAAAGAACTCAGCCTTTCTAAGTCTGGGGAAACAAGCAGCTGGGTAATGAGGTCTTCCGGCTGAGCTCCGTGGCGTGTCCACAGCAAAGACGCGCCTTCATTTCTGATCATGCATTCTTTATGTGCACCGGCTGCCCGGCTGAAAGAGAGCTGCCAGGGCTCCCAATTAGGGGATCCTCATGCCAGGCTTTCTACCCACTCAGGAATGAATTGCAGCTCTCTTCCCCTCCAAAAAAAACAACCCCACCACATTCGCAAAGTTCAATAGAAATATTGTGAAAATGGATGCCGGCCTGTTTGTTAGTCTTCCTTCCGTTGTTCATGGGTGGAGTCAATTAGCATATTATCTAAAACGGGGCATACATGGTGTTTTTTAAAAAAAGAATCAGAAATGCTTCCATCGAGGACCAGGAAAGGCTCATAATAACAACATATGATTAAAAAAAATGCGGTGAAGCACATCTCAGCATGAGGATCATTAAATCTGCACCATGGGGCTCGGTAAGGGCCGAAGAGGCATTTCGGCAAATCTCTGGGGGCGTGGGGGCTGGGTAGAAAAAACATTAAAATTAGCATAAATGGGGGAGGTTGACAATGAAAAATGGAAATACCGCAGGGCTCTTTTTGTAGCAGGAATGCCTTTGCATATTAGGCGACACACCCCTGACATTGCCAATCCTCCAAGAGCTTACAGAGCTCTTCTTACAGGGGCTACTGTAAGCTCTTGGAGGATTGGCAATGTCAGGGGTGTGTTGCCTAATATGCAAAGGAGTTTGTATATTAAGAAGAGAACAGACTTCACAAAAAAGAGGAGAGAGAAAGAGAAGTCTGTCTAACTAGCTAGGAAAGAGCCAGTTAACAGAATTCTCAACAGGAGCAGGAAAAAAACCCAACTGACCCAATCAGGAGACAGGAAGGAGACTATCTGAAAATAGTAGGAAGTCCCTAATCACATTGTGCTAACTAGTTGTCCCCTCTGCTGACCCCTGCAGGATGTTCTTGTCATTTATCTATGCACAATAGACCTTGCATATTCCAGCACTTGCACCAGCAGTCTGACATGGTATAGTCCAGAACAGAAGTTTAGATTTGTCAGAGTCGTATCAGGATGAGGGCAGGAAAGAATCTGGAGGTCAGGCCATACCTGGGGTATTGTGTGCAGTTCTGAAGGCCTCATTTCAAAAAGGATGTGGACAGAATGGAGCAGGTACAGAAGAGAGTGACAAGGAAGATTGGGGGCCTGGAGACCGAGCCCTGTGAGGAAAGGCTGAGGGACTTGGGAATGTTCAGTCTGGAGAAGAGAAGGTTGGAAGGGGACATGATCAGCTCTTTAAGTATTTGAAAGGCTGTCCCTTGGAGGAGGGCAGGGAGCTGTTCCTGTGGGCAGCAGAGGGAAGAACTCATGATAATGGGTTTACTTACAGGTAGAGAGATATCAGCTGGATATTGGGGGGGGGGAATGTACTCCCTCTAAGCTGTGAAGTCTTGCGAGCAAAAATTCTACTTTGTGAGCTACTGCCATTGAAGTTGTGAGTGAGCGATTTGGCTGCAGCACAAATTAGTTTGCTCTGGAGCCATCCTTCCTGAGCGAAGACAAAAAAATACGTGAGCCGGAGGCTAAAAAAACTGTGAGCTAGCTCACACTAACTCAGCTTAGAGGGAACACTAGGTAGTTCAGTGGTGGAACTGGCTGCCTAGGGAGGTGGTGAGTTCCCCCTCAGTGGCACTTCAAGCAGTGGCTGGATGGACTTTTGTCAGGGATGCTCTAGACTGAGCCTGCATCAAGCAGGGGGTTGGAGTAGATGGCCTGTATAGCCCCTTCCAACTCTATGATTCTATGATTTTTCTTGCAATATTCCTCCCCCACCCAGTCCAAGCATCAAAATGACACCCTCCCCCATTTAGCTCCCAGTGAATCAGGCGGTGATGTTGGATGTCATTCGGACTCAGCAGTGGGGTGCTTTTTGAATGTATTCCGATACTAGGCACAGGAATCTATTTTGGTAACTATGCGCACACTTTTCAAGTAACAATCTTCTGGATGTACCTATCACATCACCGCTCTTGGGTAGCCCTGTCATCCCAATCAAACGCCGTCCTCAGATCAAGACCATTTGCCCGAACCCTTCTGCCAGGAGACGATTTTTTTTTTCCGAAACGCTCAGCGGGGAGAAACCTGATTTGCACAAATCCGAAAGCAAAGGTTGGAGTGAAATATTAACGCGCTGGCCTGTCTCCTGCATTGCCTGCCATGGGGATGACGGGTCTCAGAGATCCCTCGGTGTGGCGTATCCTAGAAAACAAGACTTGGGTGCATTCGCCAGCCCTAATTTTAGCAACAAAAGACAAACAAAATCTGTGTGCACGCCGAGCGACACATTAAAAACAGACTCGCTTGTGGGCCAAGCCTTGGGGAGTAGAACGGACGGCTGGATGCATATTCCCGTTCATCCCCCTCGTGAGCATCAGAAGAGGGAGGTTTGCATATAGCCACAGTGGGAAGACATGAGCAGCAGGCGTGCAGTGAAAGATTTCATGAGCTTCGTCCAATGCTCCCCCCACAATGCAGGGCACAGGGGTGCCTCAGTGCTAGGGTTGCCAATCCAGCATAGGGAAATAACTGGAAATTTGGGGGCGGAGTCTGGGGAGGGGCTGTGGCTCAGTGGCAGAGCTTCTGCTTGGCATGCAGAAGGTCCCAGGTTCAATCCCCCAGCATCTTCAGTGAAAAAGATCTGGCAGTTGGTGATGATGAAGAAAAGATTGGATTTATACCCTGCCCTCCTCTACCCGAAGGAGTCTCAGAGTGTCTGACAGTCTGCTTTCCCTTCCCCTCCCCACAACGGACACCTTGTGAAGTAGGTGGGGCTGAGAGAGATCTTTCAAGGACTGCTCCTGAGAGAACAGCTCTGAGAGAAGTCGTGACTGACCCAAAGTCACACCAGCAGCTGCACATGGAGGAGTGGGAAATCAAACCTGGTTCTCCCAGATTAGAGTCTGCACGCCTCAGCACTACACCAAACTGGCTCTCTATATATATCAACAAAGACACAAATATAAGACAGTGATGCTGGAGCCATGTAGAAAAGGCAACTAAAATGAATTCAAGGGTCAAGATGCCTTCCCTCCATGACAAAGGCTAAAGAAATTGGGCCTTTTCAGTTAAGAAGAAGAGATTGGATTTATACCCTGCCCTCACTACCCAAAGGTGTCTCAGAGTGGCTTACAAGCTCCTTTCCCTTCCCCTCCTCACAACAGACACTCTGGGAGGTAGGTGAGGCTGAGAGAGCTCTGATAGAAACTGTTCTTTTTCAAGAACAGCTCTGACAGAACTATGGCTTGCCCAAGTCATCCAGCAGGTGCAAGTGAAGGAGTGGGGAATCAATCCCAGTTCTCCCAGATTAGAGTCCACACGCTTAACCACTACACCAGACCACTACGCCAAGATAGCAAGCTACTCTGAGATTCCTTTGAGTAGTGAAGGGAGGGGTATGAATCCAATCTCCTCTTCTCTCTTCTTCATTGGAGGCTGTCCTGACATGGATGGCCCAGATTAGCCCCATCTCATCAGATCTCAGAATTTAAGCAGGGTCAACCCCAATGCTCCCTCTAAGCTGTGGAGTCTTGTGAGCAAGAAATCTACTTAGTGAGCTACTAGCATTAAAGTTGTGAGCGAGCGATTCGGCTCCTGTATATATTAGTTTGCTCTGGAGCCATCCTTCCTGAGCGAAGACAAAAATGTGTGAGCTGGAGGCTAAGAAACTGTGAGCTGGCTCACACTAACTCAGCTTAGAGGGAACACTGGTCAGTCCTGGTTACTACTTGGATGGGAGACCACTAAGGAAATCTAGAGTCACTCTGTGAACAGAAACAATGGCAAACCACCTCTGAATGCCTTTTTCCTTGAAAAACCTACATGGTCACCACAAGTCAACTGTGATTTGACAGACAAACCAACCAACCAACCAAAACTGGGAGTACCAGTTGCTTGGGACACAGAACAGGACTGACTGGTCTCAGTGGGAAACAGAATGCTGGGAGGGGTGTGGCCCTTTGGGTTGGTCCAGTAAGGCCCTCCTCGTGTTCTTATGCCTGCTCCTTCCCATGTTGGCGAGGGATGGATTGTGCTCCTCCTTGAGACCCAGCGTGGTGCCGTGGTTAAAAGTAGCAGACTCTAATCTGGAGAGCTAGGTTTGGCTCCCCACTCCTCCTCCACACGGAGCCTGCTGGGAGACCTTGAGCCAGTCCCAGTTCTCTCAGAGCTCTCGCAGCCCCACCTACCTCACAAGGCGCCTGTTGTGGGGAGGGGAAGGGAAGACGATTGTAAGCTGCTTTGAGACTCCTTAGGGTAGAGAAAAGCCGGGTATGAAAACCAACTCTTCTTCTTCTTCTTCTTCTTCTTCTTCTTCTTCTTCTTCTTCTTCTTCTTCTTCTTCTTCTTCTTCTCCTTCTCCTTCTCCTTCTCCTTCTCCTTCTCCTTCTCCTCCTTCTCCTTCTCCTTCTCCTTCTTCTTCTCCTCCTTCTCCTTCTTCTTCTCCTCCTTCTTCTTCTTCGATCAACTTCAAAAAGCCTCACTTCAAAAAGAATGTGGACAGAATGGAGTGGTTGCAGAGGAGAGCGACGAGGATGATCAGGGGCCTGGAGACCAAGAAGCCCTACGAGGAAAGACTGAGGGACTGGGGAATGTTCAGTCTGGAGAAGAGGAGATGGATGGGGGACAGGATTGCTCTCTTTAAGTATTTGAAGGGCTGTCCCTTCAAGGAGAGCTGAGAGCTGTTCTTGTTGGCAGCAGAAGGTAGGACTTGCAATCATGGGTTTAAATTAAGGGCTGGAGGGTACTGGCTGGATATTTGGGAAAACTTTTTTAGGGTAAGAGTTGTGCCAGAATGGAACCAGCAGCCTTGGGAGATGGTGAGCTCCCCTTCACTAGCCATCTTTAAGCAGCAGCTTGGACAAACACTTCTCAGGGATGCTCTTGGCTGGTGAGAATCACCGAGTTGGAAGAAGCCCTATAGGCCATCTGGTCCAATGCATTGAGCAGGGGGTTGGACTAGATGGCCCATAGGCACCTTCCAACTCGGTGATTCTAGGATTCTACAAACTTAGCTCGTCTGAGCGATGCAACGGGGTCCTCTGTAGCTATTATCCCTCGGTTGTTGAGAAAAGCCATTAGTACAGAACTACCAGCGCGTTCTTCTTTTTTTAGTGTGAGCCGTTTCCCGATGAGAAACCCAATCATCTCATCTATGTTTCAAGGTCAACATTGACAAGGAACTTCCAGAGGGTACAGCCATTGATCACTGGAAGGCTGTGAAGTCTGGACTCTGCTTTGTAAACAAGTGATAATAGACCCGATCGATATTCACTTCAGCCTTCTTGCCAATGAACGCCGGCCATGTCAGGAGGAGAGATAAGTTGTAGGGGCGGGGGGGAGAAATAAAGATCTCTCTGGCTGTCTGTTTATCAAAGAAAGCTCCACTCTATGAAAAATCAAGAATCTGTAAAGAGCAGAAATACCGATGTCCTTTTGAAAGGTCCCTTGCAGAATCGTAATGTGGGGGAAGGTAAAGGTTCCCCCACCTCTCAGAAAAAGAACTAGAAAGGTTTAGAGGAAGCACTCTGTCGTGGAAAGAAGAAGAGGAAGGGGAAGAAGGAGGAAGAGGAGGAGGAGATTGGATTTCTACCCCGTCCTTCCCTACCCAAAGGAGACACAGGCTGCAATCACATGCACAATTGGCCCTGCCATAGGCACGAATGCCGGGTGGATTTAAAGGGCGCGATCAGACACAAACATCTGGGAAGCATCCAGCACCTGTCGGCAACCTGTTTTGCTCTGCCGCAGAAAGACACCAGGGAAAGTCCGGTAGCAAACAGGTTGCTATGGGCCACGGATGGACTTTCCCCAGTCTGATCACTCCAGCACGCTCCCATGGTTTCGGGATGGTCTGATCAGGCCGTCCTGTCTCCCTGCCATTGTCCCCCCACCCCTTCTCAGTATGCGCATCATCGCACAATCCATAGGGAACCCTCAATGCGGAGATGTGAATTATTATTTTTTCACCTTTAAGACCAAGGTTTATTCAGATATAAGCTCTCCCTCCTCTGTGAGGGCAGATCTTTTTTAAAAAATATTTTATTTATATACATTTTCATTAATTACAACAAAAGTAACAACGGTGTCCAATCACACCCCATGACAACAACTAAAAGCAATCACAACCCACAACGAGAGCACAATGACAGCACAGACAACCCGACAAAACACAAGAGAAACACACACAAAAGGGGAAAAAAAGAAAAGAAAAAGAATAACATGAGTTTCTGGTACTTTTCCAAAATTAGTTTACGGTCACAATGGATAGTTCACACTCTTTCCAAGCCACTTCTACACTTTCCCCCATCTATTTTGATATATTAATTCATCCCTTCCTGAGAGTAATAAATTTAACTTGTCTAGTTCAGCTATTTCTATTACTTTCTCAATTATTTCTTCTTTATTAGGGGTGGAGTCTTTTTTCCAATTCTTAGCAACTGCAATCCTTGCCATCGTAATTATATAAAGTATGCTCCTTACATCATTTTCCTTAATTCCTACTGGTACAATGTTAAGTAGGAAGATTTCCGGTTCTAATTCTAAGATAATATTGGTGACCTTTTATGATTCTATTAATCATCTGCCAAAACTTTTTAATTTTTCTGCATTCCCACCAAATATGTGAATTATTGATCTCTTGTTAAAGTGCACTGAAAACACACGGCAAAAAACCCAAAAAAGATTCACCTGCAGTTGCGTCTGATCATGCAGTGGTGGGCTGTGCCCACAGCTTCCAGGGACCATGCAACTGATCATGCAACTGTGGTTCAAATTCCTCCGGAGCAAATAGCCTTGCTCCCCCCACATGTTATCTCACGCGTGTGACCGCAACCTCAGAGTGGCTTACAATCTCCTTTCCCGTCCCCTCCCCACAACAGACACCCGGGGAGGTAGATGGGGCTGAGAGAGCTCTTCCAAGAACTGCTCCTGAGAGATCAGCTCTGAAAGAACTTGTGACTGACCCAAGGTCACGCCAGCAGCTGCATGTGGAGGAATGGGGAATCAAACCCAGTTCTCCCAGATAAGAGTCCATGTTCTTAACTACTACACCACACAGTATCACTTGACTTCCTGCACTATGAAGATCATAATCCAAATGGTAACCTCCTTAGCTGGAAGCTCTTTCTTCCTTAGGCCTAGTGATGTAGGGAGCAAGGAACAAATGTCTGGTCCGCTGGAGTTCTGGTTTGAGCCTTATTTCACCAGAGAACAACATTTGATGCCCATAAATGAATTAATGGTAATAATGACTGCAGTAGAACGAGGTATGCTTTGAGGCCTTTTTTTTCTGGAGGAACGCACTGGAACCTCTCTGACAAAATTCTTTTTAAAATGTTTAAACCTTCATGAGTTCTCAGTATACAGACTGAAAACTTCATTTCCTTCTTGAGAGTTCCGACACCTTTTCCCCACAACAACAACAGCAGCAACAACAAAAAGGCCTGGCTGAGCTTATCGAGTAGAAGGCCTACCACAGGGACAATAAGAGAAGGACCTAACACGTGCCTCTGATTTAGAAAATTATGGACTTAATTAAGAGAAAGCAAGTTGGAGAGCACAAAAGTTGGCTTGAAACTCAACATAAAAAAACCCTAAGATCATAGCATCCAGCCTCATCACTCCTTGGCAAATAGAAGGGGAAGTCGTGGAAGCAGTGACAGACTTCACGTTCCTGGGATCCCAGATCACTGCAGATGGTGACTGCAGCCATGAAATTAAAAGATGCCTGCTTCTTGGGAGGAAAGTGATGACAAACCTAGACAGCATAATACAAATTAGAGACATCACCCTGCCAACAAAAGTCCGTATGGTCAAAGCAATGGTATTCCCAGTAGTAATATATGTCTGCGAGAGTTGGACTATAAGGAAGGCCGAGCACCGAAGAATAGATTCTTTTGAATTATGGTGCTGGAGAAGACTCTTGAGATTCCCTTGGACTTCAAGGAGGTCAAATCAGTCAATCCTAAAAGAAATCAACCCTGACTGTTCCCTGGAAAGTCAGAGACTAAAGCTGAAGCTCAAATCCTTTGGCCACCGAATGAGAAGGGAGCCCTCACTGGAGAAGACCCTGATGCTGGGAAAGATTGAAGGTCAAAGAAGAAGGGGGCGGCAAAGGATGAGATGGTTAGACAGTGCTTTCGATGCAATGAACATGAAATTAATCAAACTCCGGAGCATGATGGAAGACAGGAGGGCCTGGCGTGATGGGGTCCATGGCATCGCAAAGAGTCGGACTCGACTGTGCGACTGAACAACAACAACAAGTCATACATAGGCTTCGCCGAAAACAATAGAACAAGTTAGTTGCAACATGGTTAAGTTCTGTTGATTTGGAGGAATTCTAAACTTGACCATGGCGACAGGCCTCACATTCTAAGCAGTGGTGAAGCTCATTTGGTTTTGGTGTCCAAGTACCGCAGCAGCAGACTTGACCTTGGTCAATCGCCTAGGCTTTCCCTGACTGCTTGTATTGGCTGCATCTGTTGGCATCGCAGACCTGGCAAAAGAGCTCACAGACAAGTGTGGTGGAGGCACGACAAAACATTATCTCTTTCCCCCCAAAAAAACCTTTCCCTAGACTTGCGGCTAGGTCAGCCAAGCCCACGGTCAGGGTGGGAACTCTCCCACACGAAAGTCCCATTGCTGATCCTGATAACAGGTGGGAACATCGTGGGCGGGGACTGTCACAGCCTTAATGATGTCACTTCTGGAGAAAACCCAGAAGTGATAAGGAGCTCTAGGAATCATAGAAACTCTGTGGTTTACCATAGAGCTTCCAGACTTGGCCTGGCAACCAGACTTGCTCAACGTAGTCATGGAAGAGCTTGTCCCCCTCCCCAATAACAGGACAACAGGATTACCTCAGTCAATCCTTCACTTTTTTATCATCATACCATTTGGGATTCTAATATCTTAATAAAGCAATATGCTTGTTAGGTAATGGAAGACTAATTGGCTGCGTTTGATTGCTGTAGCATCCATCATTCATTCCCCCCCCTCCCGTCCATCTCTCCATCTCGTTAATTAAAGAAACCAAAGTTTTTCCTGGGAAGTAATAAACAAACTACATCCTTCAATTAGCTGAAGCTTTTCAAGCTGTCCGTTTCGTTTTGCGAAGGACGGTAAATCAAATCTGCGGCTCATTACTTCGCCAGCGGTTGGCTGGAGATCGCCCAGCTCCGATCTGCTTACTAATAACGCATGGCAGAAGTGAATAACAAGTTAGGACACACACACTACAGAATGGAGTTTTCTTCACACACACAAATACACAAACACACCCTGGGTCTTCTGTAAGCCCCCAGAGGAAGATGGAGATTAATTCACACATTTTGATAAGCTGCTTTTTCGGCTCAGAAGTCCCCAAAATAAGCAAGCCCAAAATTAAAACAGAAAAAGTATCGACAATAAGAGAATAAAAACGACCAGCAACCGGCAAGGCCGTCTTTTATTGGTCAGGCTACATCTAGAGCAGTGTTCCCTCTAAGCTGAGTCGGCGTGAGCTAGCTCACAATTTTTTAGCCTCCGGCTCACACGTTTGTGTCTTCGCTCAGGGAGGAGGGGCTCCAGAGCAAACCAATTCATGCGGCAGCCAAATCGCTCGCTCACGACTTTAATCCCAGTCGCTCACAAAGTAGAATGTTTGCTCACAAGACTCCGCAGCTCACAGGGAGTATTGATCTAGAGCAGGGCTTTTTTTGTAGAAAAAGCCCAGCAGGAACTCATTAGCATAATAGGCCACACCCAACAGCAGAGACTCATTAGCATATTAGGCTACACCCCTGACAGAACAGCTCATTAGTGTATCAGGCCACACCCCCATGTTACCAGAAGTGTGGTCATCCAACCACACCCACCTTTTGCTTCTTAGTCTGTTTACCTTTGTTGTCAAAACCCCAGGGCTTTTTTTTGAAGCAGGAACTCCTTTGCATGTTAGGCCACACACCCCTCATGTAGCCAATCCTAATGAGTTTCTGCTGCTGGGAGTGGCCTATTATGCTAATGAGTTCCTGCTGGGTGTGGCCAACTTGTGAGCCAACTGGAACTCTGTCCCAGTGTGTTCCTGCCCCAAAATAGCCCTGATCTAGAGTACTGTGTGTGATAGGGATGCCAGTCTCCTGGTGGGACCCAGAATTATAGCTAACTTCCAGACTACAGAAATCAGTTCCCCTGGAGAAAATGGATGCTTTGGAGGGTGGACTTGATGTCATTGTACTACGCTGGGGTCCCTGTCTTTCTCAGGGTCCATCCCCAAATCTCTAGGAGTTTCACAACCTGGATCTGGCAACCCTTCCCCTCCCAATCCCCTGCCAGTGGCCAAGGGGGACCTGGAAACCCTAGCATGCCGTTCTGGAGGCCTCATTTCAAAAAGGATGCTGGCAAAATGGAGCAGGAGCAGAAGAGAGTGAGAAGGATGTGCAGGGGCCTGGAGACCAAACCCTATGAGGAAAGGTTGCAGGCACTGGGAATGGGAGAAGAAGAAGAAGAAGAGAAAAAAAAACTTTTCTAAAGCCACAACTTTCATGTATACTTTGCTGGTAACCCAGGATTCTCATTCTGTAGGGCAAACCAGCTCAAAGCTAACCAGTTCTGCTAATAGCATTATGTACTGGCCTGTAGCCAGGCTTTCGTTGTTGTTGTTGTTTAGGGGCATTTAAATTTTTAAGAGTTCAGTTCAATTACCGTTAATTAAACTAATCTGCACACCTGTCTTTAAAGGAGGAGGCTCCGAGCCTGTTAACCTCCCTTTCAAGGTACAGGGCAGCCAGCATTAATTTGCATGTTTCCCAAAGGCTCATGGGAATGCTTTTGAAAGACTCACCATGGCCTCGGTGGCCTATAGCGGGAGTGGGCTAGCAGAAAGGCAGATTGCTGGAGATGTATTGGAGGTGCCACTCTTGAGTGTTCTTCTACGCTTTCTTGCTCAGTGGAAGGGAACTCAAAAGGCAATTAAATGCCCTCTGAGCTGTCTTTCCCTGCATCACATGATGCCCCCCCCCAATTCCACAGTGGGAGGGAGAGGGAATCTGTAGTGCTCTCGCCCCGGTCTCCCCTCAAAAATAAGGTTTCTGTCATGGCTATTTGTGGGGGCGGGGCTTTTAATTAAGGGGGCGGGGCCTCCAAATGCCCCAGTTTAACTACAGGCTTGCCTGCCTGCGAAGAGAGGAAAACAAAGCTCGGGTTGCCAGCTCCAAGTTAGGAAATCCCTAGAGATTTTGAGAATGGAGCCTGATGAAGGCAGGGTTTGGGGGCGGGAGGGAGTTCAATGGGGGATAATGTCGTAGCATTCACCCTCCACAGCAGTCATTTTCTCCCAGTGAACTCATCTCCATCACCTGGTGATCAGTTGTAATCCTAAGAGCTCTCCAGCTGCCACCTGGAGATTGGCCACCCTAGGCAGAACTGAGCTGTTGCTGCTAGTTTCCTTGAAAACAAGCCACAGGTATAAAAGGAGTACCGTTTTCTTAGCTAAGAAAATGCGAGCCGATATAGGTTGTATACAAGAAACCCATATTAAAAAAAAAGCTGATAAGAAACTTTTAGAATATAAAAGATCGGGTCACAATTTCGTTTCAGCAGATAACTGATAGCCGCATACGTTAAACCAGACTTACAGCCTGAACTGATGCTTGAATTGGACGACGGAAGAATCCTGATTGTTAAAATTACGAGACAAAATAGGTCAACATCAGGGCTTTTTTTGTAGAAAAAGCCCAGCAGGAACTCATTAGCATAATAGGCCACACCAAACAGCAGAAACTCATTAGCATATTAGGCCACATCCCCATGTTACTAGAAGTGTGGTCATCCAGCCACACCCACCTTTTGCTTCTTATTCTGTTTACTTTGTTTGTTGTCAAAACCCAGGGCTTTTTTTGGAGCAGGAACTCCTCTGCATGTTAGGCCACACACCCCCAATGTAGCCAATCCTAATGAGTCTCTGTAGTTGGATGTGGCCTATTATGTTAATGAGTTCCTTCTGGGTGTGGCCAACTCAGGAGCCAACCGGAACGCCGTTCCTGTGCGTTCCTGCCCAAAAATAGCCCTGGTCAGCATTAATAACTAATATCTATGCACCCAACCAGGGACAAGAAAAAAAATTATCAACATTTATGGGACATGATAACAAGCTTTACATGTGATGGACTATATATAATCGGCAATTTTAATGCCATATACAACTCAAAGGAAGGCAGGAAGAGCCAAGGACAGAAATCAACTAAGACGAATGAACTACCACACACTTTTCTCCTTTTAGCAGAAGAGTTAAAACTTGTAGACATTTGGAGAACAAGAAATCACCAGAGCGGTTACATATAAAGAGAATATATATAAAGTGGCACACAAATGGTATCTACACCCAACTAGGTTAGCTAAATACTCCACACAGGGCCGGCCCCAGGTGTCTGGGCGCCCTAGGCAAGACAGCCTGGGGCGCCCACCCCACGGGGATGCCAACCTCCTGGTGGGGCCTGGAGACTGGGGGGGGGTGGAGCACCAGCTTTCCTGAGCATGCAGCACTAGCAGCGTGCTCAGGAAAGCCAGGGAAGGGGCGCCTGTTCGAACGGCCGCCCCTTCCCTCCCAGCCCCAGCGCCGGCTGGAGACGGGGGGTGGGTGGAGCACCGGTTTTCCTGAGCACGCTGCAGTAGCGGTGTGCTCAGGAAAGCCAGGGAAGGGGCGGCCGTTTGAACGGCTGCCCCTTCCCTCCTAGCGCCGGTTTCACGGGGGGTGGGGGCGCTTTGGTGCCCCTGTGGGCCCCAGTGCCCTAGGCGAGCGCCTAGCTCGCCTAGTGGGCGAGCCAGCAGTGACTCCACAGCACTATCTACTATTTGTTGGAAATGTAAGCAGAATGTGGGTACATATTTCCACATGTGGTGGACTTGTAGTAAAGAAAAGAAATACCAGTTGATGATCCAAAAAAATGTTACAGGAAATTATTGAATGCTCAATACCATTCAAGCCAGAATTGTTCCTTCTTAACATGATACCAGAAGTGTACGAAAAAGCAGATAAAAATTTGATGATTCATAGTGTAACCGCTACCAGAATTCTCTACACTGAGTATTGGAAAACAGACAAAGTTCTAGACAGGGCAGAATTCATGCAAAAAAATGTTTAATGTTGCTGAAACCGATAAATTAACAACTATGTTAAAAGAGAAAGAAGAATCCTCTTTTGAAAATAACTGGATTAAGAAATATAATTGGATGAACCAAAAAGTTTGAAGGGTTACGCCAAAGGGATTTGTTTTGACAAGGCTATGCAGTGCTGCTGGAAGCTTTTCTTATAACGAGCATCTCTTCAGTTTGATGTGTGTTTTCGTTGTTATGACGGAAATTAATAAAGATTTATTTTTTAAAAAAAGGAGTACAGTTTTAAAAAGACAGTTCGAATTCTTTTTAAAAGGTGACTTTTTAAATACGTGTGTGATGCTGTTAAATTGTACTGTCAGCCTACCCATTTTAATGCCATTTTTATCCCTTTTAGTGCTGAGGAGGCGCTGCGGTGGCTCAAGTGGTTAAGATGCTGAACTGCAGGCTGTGGAAGGTCGGTAGTTCAGCAGTTCAAGACCCGAGACTGCCGCATGACAGGGTGAGCTCCCGTCTCTAGTTCCAGCTCCTGCCAACCTAGCAGTCCGAAAGCAAGAAATTGCAAGTAGATAAATAGGTACCACTTCGGTGGGAAGGTAACAGCGTTCCGTGCACCGTGGTGTTTAGTCATACGGGCCACATGACCACGGAAATGTCTTCAGACAGCTCTGGCTCTTCGGCTTTGAAACGGAGATGAGCACCGCAACCCTAGAGTCGGATTCGACTGGCTTTCGAGCAAGGGAACCTGTACCTTTAGTGCTGAGGGCACTTATATGATTCTTCTCCTTTCCTCTATTTTACCCTCGGAGTGACCCTGTGTGACAGATTAGGCTGACAGACGGTGGTGGGCCCATTGATCATTGTCAGGAACTGCCCCCGGGCCAGGTCGGAATAGCTGGTGGGGAGGTCCCCAGGAATGGTGAGGCCTAAGCCGGCGTGGCCTCAGATGTGAGGGGGGGCCCTCTGTTCTCTGCACCGAGGGTTCCCTCTTCAGTCCAGAGGTCTGGGGCACAGTGTTGCATCACAGCTGTCACCCATGTGCATGCCCGTACTTATTTTCTCCTTCCAGGCCGCACCCTGCTTCCTCCTCTTTATTCCCCCTAACCCCTGCTGCAGCCTACAGCAGAAAATAGTTCCCCAAAACTCTCACGAATGATGTAATCCTAGTGAGCGACATCCTCGCCTTCCACAGCGGGGGAGCTGGTCTTCCTCGCAGCACCCTTACGGCTTCCGAGGCCAACGTTCCATCCTGAACTTTGATTCTGAGATCAAAAACGCCAACAACAACATTTCCAACATTGCAAAAGTTTGATTCTCCCCCCCCAAAAAAAAAAGACTTAATGAGAGCCTTAATAAATTCACATGCCGACAGAGATAATGAGCTGCTAAAATTCCACCTCAAAACTCGCTGCTTTGTCCCCCATTTGTTCCTCTTTACATCTCTGTATAATTAAATGTAATGATGCACCAAACCGGCATGTTGAGAATGGTGCTGCAGTGACCCAGAATGCAAATCACCCTCCGGATAGCAGAAGGCTGCTGGGATTTCGCCCTCCTCGTCTTTGTTAGCGTGGGGTTGGTTTCCAGAGGAGGTGGTCTTTCCTCATAAGCGTCATTAGAAAGATCTATTTTGATGTCGGACGAGAGATACAAAGGAAGTCCTGTGGCATCTCGAGGGATGACGCTGGAAAGTAGGCCAGCTCAACGTGCCGGCAGAGGGTGAGGAGTGAAATGGATCTGCTATGAGTTTCGGAGCCCGGAGATCAACTTCTGAAAGGAGAGAGATGCTTTTAATGAAAACCAGAAGCACAGATTAATTTTACACACACCCCTGGGAAAAACATTGCTTTGCAGAGACTGTAAGAATGAGAACCACCCACTCGCAGAGGAGTTCATCCGTGGTTTCTGTGGAAACTTCTCTGGCATCAAACTGCAGATCAAACAGAGGGCTTCCGATGGCATAGAATGATCCTGTCAGAAATGTCTGTTTGCTATTTTACATGGAGTCCATTGTTCTGTGTTCCCTATCTCGTCCCTGCATTGCACTTGCGTAGGTATGCTGGCAGTAACGTGGGAGCTTCTTCTCTGCCGCTCAGTCTTATCACAGTGGCCTTGAATGTGGGCTTTGGGCTTGAGCTTATGAGAATTTTCCAGTCCTGTGAAGATGAGGGGAGGAGGGAGTCGTCTCCCGCCCATTAAGTAACTCTCCCGCCGGGAGTTTCCCCCGCGCGCGCTTACAGTTCATTTGCTAGCTGCATTTTGCATCACACTATAGCCTTGCTTGAGCTGCTTCTCCCGCCATTCCTGACAAAGACCTCCACTGTGGGTTTTAGCACTGTATTCCAATAAAGCCTTTCTTAATCAAAGAATGCTTGGATCTACTTGCTTTTGAACCTGACAGATCCTGCCCATGTACAGCTTTAAAAATGCATTTGGGGAATTACTTTGTTTGTTTGTTTATTTATTTATTTATTTGACTTGTATCCCACCCTCCCTGCCAAGGCAGGCTCAGAATGGCTTACACGAAACATTTTAGAACACTAAAACACGAAGTCAGATAAAACCACAACAATGCAATTATAAAACCGCAGCGAAAAGTGCTAAGTGGTATTCATGGCCGATGGCGGGAAGTGGTGGAAGAAGAGATTGGATTTATACCCCACCCTTCACTCGGAGTCTCAGAGTGGCTTACAAACTCTTTTTCCTCCCCCTCCCCACAACAGACACCCTGTGAGTTTGGTGGGGCTGAGGGAGCGCTGACAGAAACGGCTCTTTTTCTGACAGAACTATGGCTTGCCCAAGGTCATCCAGCAGCTGCGAGTGGAGGAGTGGGGAAATCAAACCTGGTTCTCCCCGATTAGAGTCCACAGACTTAACCACTACACCAAACTGGCTCTCTAGCAGTGTCTAACATTGACATGTTAATGATGGCGGTAATTTGAATTCTTCTATTCTGATTAGAAATATTTATATACGTGACTCCAGCAAGGGGCATTCAAGGCAAGTGAGATGTAGAGATGGTTTACCATTGCCTTACTCTACAGTCTTATTTAGTGCCCCCCCTCCAAGTACCACCCATGCTTAACTTCTAAACTCTGATGAGATTGGGCTTGTCTGGGCTATTAGGGCTCATTCTGCTGTGTACATATGTAAGAGCCGTCCAGTTGCAATTGACTTACAGTGACCCCAGCAAAGGACTTTCAAGGCCAGTGAGAAGCAGTGAACACTGAGAGGTGGTATGATCACCATCTTCAAGTACCTGAAGGGCTGTCCTATAGAGGATGGTGTGGAGCTGTTTTCTGTTACCCCAGAAGGTCGGACCAGGACCAATGGATTGAAATTAAATCAGAAGAGTTTCCGGCTAAACATTAGGAAGAGCTTCCTGACAGAGGGGTTCCTCAGTGGAACGGGCTTTCTTGGGAGGTGGTAGCCTCTCCTTCTAGGGAGGTTTTTAATCAGAGGCTAGATGGCCATCTGACAGCAGTGCTAATCCTGTGAATTTAGGCAGATCACAAGAGGGAGGGCAGGAAGGGTTGCCTCAGTGCTTAGATCTCGTAGCCCTTTCTTACATGCCCAGGGAAATGCTGATCGCCACTTTGGGGTCAGGAAGTCATTTTTCTCCAGGCCAGTTTGGCTGAGGAGCCTGGAGGGTTTTTTTGCCCTCTTCTAGGCATAGAGCAGGGGTCACCATGTGTGTGTGTGGGGGGGAGGTATTTGTGAATTTCCTGCATTGTGCAGGGGGTTGGACTAGAGGATCCTGGAGATCCCTTCCGACTCTATGATTCTATGATTTGCCATTGCCTTCCTCTGCAAAGCCTTCCTTGGTGGTCTCCCATCCAAGTGCCCCCCCTGCTTAGTTTCTGAGATCTGATGAGACTGGACTATACCATGCTCCTTTCCTCCTTTTTTTATTTAAATCTCCCCTCAAAATTCCTACTGATTTTCTCCCTGAGCGGGATAATTCAAACACACTTTGCATTTCATTTCTGGAAAACTCAACAGAGATGTGCGGTCAGAAGTCAGTTAAGGAAGATCCAGCCTCCAATTACTTGGAGGTATGATCAGAAGTCTTGGATGGGAGAGACCCAAGGAAGGCTCTGTAGAGGACAGCAATGGCAATCCTCCTCTGCTTCTCACTTGCCTTGAAAGCCCCTTGCTGGGGTCACCTTAAATCTTGGATGGGAGACCACCAAGGAAGACTCTACAGAGGAAAACAATGGCCAACCACCTCTGCTTCTCACTTTCCTTGAAAGCCCCTTGCTGGGGTCACCTTAAATCTTGGATGGGAGACAACCAAGGAAGACTCTACAAAGGAAAGCAATGGCCAACCACCTCTGCTTCTCACTTGCCTTGAAAGCCCCTTGCTGGGGTCACCTTAAATCTTGGATGGGAGACCACCAAGGAAGACTCTACAAAGGAAAGCAATGGCCAACCACCTCTGCTTCTCACTTGCCTTGAAAGCCCCTTGCTGGGGTCACCTTAAATCTTGGATGCGAGACCACCAAGGAAGACTCTACAAAGGAAAGCAATGGCCAACCACCTCTGCTTCTCACTTGCCTTGAAAGCCCCTTGCTGGGGTCACCTTAAATCTTGGATGGGAGACCACCAAGGAAGACTCTACAAAGGAAAGCAATGGCCAACCACCTCTGCTTCTCACTTGCCTTGAAAGCCCCTTGCTGGGGTCACCTTAAATCTTGGATGGGAGACCACCAAGGAAGACTCTACAGAGGAAAACAATGGCCAACCACCTCTGCTTCTCACTTGCCTTGAAATCCCCTTGCTGAGGTCACTGTAAGAGCCAGTTTGGTGTAGTGGTTAAGTGCATAGACTCTAATCTGGGCGAACCAGGTTTGATTCCCCACTCCTCCACCTGCAGCTGCTGGATGACCTTGGACAAGCCATAGTTCCGTCAGAGCTGTTCACTCAAGGACAGTTCTGGAAAGAGCTCTCTCAGCCCCACCGACCTCACAGGGTGTCTGTTGTGGGGAGGGGAAGGAGTTTGTAAGCTACTCTGAGACTCCAAGTGAAGGGTGGGGTATAAATACAATCTCCTCCTCCTCCTTCTTGGATTGGAGACCTCAAGGAAGGCTCTGCAGAGGACAACAATGGTCAACCACCTCTGCTTCTCCCTTGCTTCCAGAGCCCCTTGCTGGGGTTGGCATTAGTTATTTGTGACTTAACAGCACTTACATATGTAGAGGAGCATTGTTTGGACCCCAGAACTGTCAGTTCACAGCTCAAGGCTCAACTTTTAAGAGCCCTTGGAGAAAGTTTTCAAGTCTGGGGTATCTAAAACGAGACAGCTATCTTGGCTTCATCGGAGATGTTGATTATCACATCCAACAATGACCTTGCATCCCGCCCTCCCGCGGTTCCACAATAGTCGGAGATGAGCAATTCTGTAAAAGGGGGGAAAAATAGGCTACCATCCACTGCCACAATGGATTCTCAATTTGTTTGCAAGCTCATTAGTACCATTGACTTCATGCTAATTGAGCATTGACTTTGGAAGGTCATTCGAGGTGGCTTCCAAAGTGAGGCCAAAGACAAGGCTGGCGAAATCAGAAATGGTGAACATTTAAAGGTGGAGGACTTCATTCATCCATGCGTGCATGGGACACTGATTTTTTCCCCATGCTCCTCTCTGTTCTGGAAGTCCCAGATGACTTTCATTATTCTTGGAACCTTAGTACAGGACAGGAACCTTAGTAGGGTGCAATGCCATAGAGTCCACCCTCCAGGGCATCCATTTTCTCCAGAGGAATTGATCTCTGCGGTCTGGAGATGAGCTGTGATTCTGGGGGTTCCTCAGGTCCCACCTGGAGGCTGGTATCCCTAGATTGTGTGGGTGTGGTCCCGGGTGAGAATTTAGAAAACTTTAAAAGGGGAGTGGACAAATCCGTGGAGGACAGGGCTATCAATAGATCAAGATGGGTAGCCCTGTTAGTCTGTCTGTAGCACTTTGGCATTTAGTCGTGCCGACCACATGACAACAGAAACGTCTTCGGACAGTGCTGGCTCTTCGGCTTGGAAATGGAGATGAGCACCACCCCCTAGAGTCGGATTTGACTAGCTTCTGAGCAAGGGAAACCTTTACCTTTTAGCAGTAGAAAAGAGCAAGAGTCCAGGAGCACCTTAAAGACTAATAATATTTGTGGCAGGGGATGGGTTTTCCCGAGTCACCGCTCACTTCTCCACTCCATTGATACACGCACACCTGGCCATTGGTCAGTGGCCCAGAAGGTACATTTGGGATGCATTCCAACCCCTTCCTCTCCTCGTACATATAAGCACCAATGTTCATTTGGATGTATCCGTTTCCCTCTTTCCAAGATTACAGATGTCCAAAGACCTGTGATTTTTCAGCTAGGGAAGTGAAACTGGTGTATTTACTTCTGCAGATAATGGTCTCAGCATTTGTCAATATTGCTGTTGGATTTATAAGACAAGTGGAAGCATCATTGCGCAAGCTGTTTCAGAGTGAAGCCGACGTCTTGTGCCTTCTCCACCTGCGAGATCGGCTAGAGTGATTCCGATCTGTATTGATTCACGGGGCCATCTGCACTTTCGAACAGGGAACATGATGCACGAGCAAGTCAGCTGTGCGTATAATGCACGTAAATGATTCGGTTCTGTCCGGCGGCCTGTGATTCTGTGCGATGCTGCCCTGTTGTCAGGTAAACCTGCCATTTCTGCGGAGGGGGGGAGGAGAGAGGAGACATCTTTCACTGAGGCATCTTTCACTGCTCTGGAATGTCGGAGTAACACCAAGTCTCCAGAGCCTCTAATTTACTGTGTCTACGCTGTGTCTTATCTTAATGGCTGGTCTTGGGTCCCAGGCCTCTTTGGCCTTTGTGGAAATATCTGGTGGCTGTTAATTTTCTGAGTTACCGCGTGCGGGAGATGTAACCATTGGCTTGTAGTGTGTGGGGGGGCTTTTTTTTTAAAAAAAGAAAATTTATTGGATATGAAATAAGATATTCCATCATTTGTTTACAGTTCTCATCATATCCTTTTCACATTCAAATTTACTCCCCTCCCCTCGGCTTCCCACGATGCTCCGCCCCCGTTAACGTTTCACCCAATATTCTCATATATTCAATTTGTTCTCCATATACAAGTCTTAAATTTCGATATCTAACTTTTAAGTTTTATCAGTTAGGTAACTTATCAGATACAATCTATCTTACTAAAACACTTCTCTCATTAGTAGCTATCAAAACACAACAATCTGTTTTTAACGTCCCAATTAAGCTCTAAATATTCTTTAAAGTCTTTCCAGTCAGTTATAAATTCTTCGTCTTCTGCTCCGTGAAGTTTTCTTGTTAATTTGTCCATTTCGGCCATAAAAATCATTTTTTTAATCCAGTCCCACTTGTCAGGTACCTGCTCTTGTTTCCAAAACTGAGCGTAGGTCATTCTTGCCATCGATATGAGATGGGGGGGGGCTTTTTCGAGTGGGCTATAACCGATGCCGTTCTGCATCAATCAGTATCACTGACAAAGAAGGTGTTCATGTTGCTCTAAGCTTAGTCTTAATAAACGATATCTTCTTATGAAGCCTGGTGTTTGACTGACTATCTGGAGATCTTGACACCTGTGCATTTTATATATTTATTCAGAGCCATTCCACTGCTTGTGTTCAGGAACTGAGAACGTGAGGCACACCTGTGGATAAGCGATCGTAGGCATGCAAAAAAACAAAACAAAAACATGCACAGTGGTGATTCAGGTCCTTGTTGCGAAAGCCACATATTAGCTGTTAGCAATGCTCCCTCGAAGCTGTGGAGTCCTGCGAGCAAAAATTCTACTTTGTGAGCGACTGGCATTAAAGTTGTGAGTGAGCAATGTGGCTACTGCATAAATTAGTTTGCTCTGGAGCCATCCTTCCTGAGCCTATGACAAGAATGTGTGAGCCGGAAGCTAAAAAACTGTGAGCTAACTTATGGTAACTCAGCTTAGAGGGAACACTGGTTGGAAAAAGAAGAGGAGGAGGAGGAGGAGGAGGAGATTGGATTCATACCCTGCCCTTCACTCAGAGTCTCAGAGCGTCTTACAATCTCCTTTCCCTTCCCCTCCCCACAACAAACATCTTGTGGGGTAGGTGGGGCTGAGAGAGACAGAAACTGCTCTTTTTCAAGAACACCTCTGACAGAACTATGGGGAATTTCAGACAGGTGATACATTTCGGTTCAGGAATGGTTCCCAAACGGTTTCTGGTCTGACATTTCAGACAGAACAGTTTTAGAACTGGTTCCCTACTGGAATATATTTGTACTTTCACACACAAGAAATGGGGCTGAAGCGTTTTACCTGTAAACCGCTTCCATGTAGTCTTCAGTTTCTTCTCCTGGATCCGAAATGCTTTTTCCCATCATTTTTCACCTGCGTGGGTGATCTCCATCTTCTTTTTTCTTTTCTGAATGTTTGCTTTAAAGCGCTATAGCGCTGTAGCACAACCTCAAAACAGCACCATAGCGATCCCATCTGAATGCCTGGACTCCACTGGGATACATGCGGCGTGGGTGGGAAATGGCGGGAAAACAAAGCAGTGCAGTCTTTTTTGCCAAACCACTTCTGATCCGTCTCTTTTCCGGTAGGGGAAAGCCATGTGTGAAATGGCAGGCCCTGTACTGGTTTACTTCAAGACTGATCAAAAACGGCTTCAAACCGGCTGAAACGTCATAATGTGAAATTCCTTTAAGTCTTGCTCAAGGTCATCCAGCAGCTGTGAGCGGAGGAGTGAGGAATCAAACCCGGTTCTCCCAGATTAGAGTCCGCACACTTAACCACTACACCAAACTGTGTGTGACTCAGTATACTTGGATGGGTGGGGGGTGCTACATCACTCTAAGCGTGTGTAAGTATTATCTCCTTGATGTCCCTCTCTTTGCCTGAACTTGGAAGCTGATGTCTGACCCCTCTTCTCTCTCTATGTACCTTGTTCTCCCCCATCCTCCCATGGCTCTTCATGGAGACACATCTCTTCAGGTCTCTCCTGTAGAAACGATGGCCTCACACTTTCAGACACATGGTGTCGGATTATTTGCCCACTTGTGATAAGGAAAACAGTCTTTGGATTTGGCTTCTCTCTCTCCTTTTATTTATTTGTTTATTTATTCAATTTATACACTGCCCTCCCTGCCGAGGCTGGCTCAGGCCGGCTTACATAAATGCATATATAAATACAACTAAAATCCATCATAAAACACCAACCAAAACCCATAAACAAAATCAGTTATCCTAAAGTGTTAAAGTGTGGGGACAATATTCAGAAAAAAATGCGAGAGCAGAGAATTCCAAATTTAAACAATACTCCATAGGTGGCAATAATGACCACAGCCAGACTGGGAACTGAATCCACTTGAATAAATGTCAGTTTTACTTTCACAATATACTTGTTGGGAGATTTATTTACTGCATTCGGTATCACACTTCTACGACTGGGCAGAACTCTGCTATAGTAACCAACTATCCCAATATCAGCTCTGCAATGTTGTAAGGAATACAGGCCATTCAGGCCTACATGCTGTTTGGTTGCATTGGTTGGTTTAGGCTGTAAATTCTAGCAGGTCCTAGTTTGGCCTGCTACCAAAGCCAATGAGCTCGCCTTTCATTACGGCCACCTGCGGGCTTTTGGCTTGGGAGCCTCTCTAATTTTCTCATGCTAGTAATGCTAATCAGCTAAGTGTGCCCTGATTGGCTAAGGGGGATACAGACTGAAGCAAGGACAGCCGAAAATACGATGCTCGCTGGCAGCAAGGAAAACCACTCCATTGGTGTGTGAAGGGAGCTGCGGTTTCCATCATGCCAGGATGACAAGGATTTCAACCAACAGCCATCCAGAGGAACTGGCTGGCAAATGTGTGAGAGGGGATGCTGGACTAGATGGACCACTGGTCTGATCCAGCAAGGCTCTTCTGATGTTCTTATGAAGGCCTCAGCCTCTATGCCCTTTTGTTGGCCGTCCAGAGAAACTGATTGGCCACTGTGTGAGACAGGATGCTGGACTAGATGGACCATTAGTTTGATCCAGCAGGGCTCTTCTTACATTCTTATCAGGGGAAGGCCTTGGCCTCTTCTTACATTCTTATCGGGGAAGGCCTTGGCCTCTATCCCCTATTGTTGCAACTCCAGAGGAACTGGTTGGCCACTGCGTGAGACAGGATGCTGGACTACATGGACCATTGATCTGATCCAGCAGGGCTTTTCTTACATTCTTATCAGGGGAAGGCCTTGGCGTATATCTCCTATTGTTGCACCTCCAGAGTAACTGGTTGGCCACTGGATGAGACAGGATGCTGGACTAGATGGACCACTGGTCTGATCCAGCAGGGCTCTTCTTACATTCTTATCAGGGGAAGGTCTCAGCCTCTATCCCCTATTGTTGCACCTCCAGAGTAACTGGTTGGCCACTGCGTGAGACAGGATGCTGGACTTGATGGACCACTGGTCTGATCCAGCAGGGCTTTTCTTCTGTTCTTACTTGAAACATTTTTGTGCCACTTTTCCACCCAATTAGAGTCCCCAGGGCAGTGGTCATTGAAAATCTTAAAATGTTTCAACCATTTTAAACATTTAAAATTGTAAAATAATTCCATAAAATGCACATACACAAATGACACCGGAACCAGGGAGGAGGGCCAATAACTGTTATTAGGAGTATGCCAATAAAACAAACAAACAAAAGTCTTCATTTACTGGCAGAAGACACCGATACGAGGAGACAGATGACTTTCCCTCTGGAGGGAGATCCAATGTTTTGGTGCCATGACTGAGAAAGGCCCTTCCCTGGGTCACCACCCATCCAACCTCGGGTGGCGGAGTCAATAAAAGCACGACCTCCAAAGATGACCATAGTGAATGGGTAGGCTCATGTGGGAGAAGGTGTAGTGGTTAAGTGCGCAAACTCTAATCTGGGAGAACCGGGTTTGATTCCCCACTCCTCCGCTTGCAGCTGCTGGATGACCTTGGGCAAGCCATTGTTCTCTCAGAGCTGTCCTTGAAAGGGCAGTTCTGGAAAGAGCTCTCTCAGCCCTGCCAACCTCACAGGGTGTCTGTTGTGGGGAGGGGAAGGGAAAGGGGTGTGTAAGCTGCTCTGGGACTCCTTTGGGTACTGGAAGGAGGGGTATAAATCCTCCTTCTCCTCCTCCTTCTTCATTTTCTTGGGAAACTGAAAAAAATCCTCCCCCAAATCCTAGATATATTTGGGAATTACTGGGCAGATCTCAAAACAGCGGCTCAGTGCAGCTTACTGCTCCACTTGCAGCTGCTGGATGACCTTGGGCAAGCCATAGTTCTGTCAGAGCTGTCCTTGAAAGGGCAGTTTTTGTCAGAGCTCTCTCATCCCCACCTACCTCGCAGGGTGTCTGCTGTGGGAAGGAGAAGGGAAGGGAGTTTGTAAGCTGCTCTGAGACACCCTTGGGTAGTGAAGGGTGGGGTATAAATCCAATCTCTTCTTCTCTTCTAAGGAGGGTTTGTCCCTGTTAGGACTTGGATGGGAGACCACCAAGGAAGTCTAGAGTTGCTACGCAGGGGCAGACAATGGAAGACCACCTCTGTTCATCTTATTTATTTATTTAATTTATATCCCGCCCTCCCTGCCAGGCAGGCTCAGGGTGGCTTACATTTTTTTAAAAAAAGTAAAAATGCATTACTAGACATCTTAAAATCATATACATAACAAGTAAGGTGCTGGTGGCAGTATAGCATTGCATAGTGATCCCAGTTGTTGTTGTTCAGTCGCACATCACACCCTCCTGTCTTTTGTCATCCTCTGGAGTTTGCTTAATTTCATGTTCGTTGCATCGGTGACACTGTCTAACCATCTCATCCTTTGCCATCCCCTTCTTCTTTGACCTTCAGTCTTTCCCAGCATCAGGTCTTCTCCAGGGAGTGCTCCCTTCTCATTTGGTACCCAAAGTATTTGAGCTTCAGTATCTGGCCTTCCAGGAAACAGTTAGGGTTGATTTCTTTTAGGATTGACTGATTTGATCTCCTGGAAGTCCAAGGAACTCTCAACAGGCCATGGTATAATGGCAACAAAGGGGTGTAGCCCAAGTCAGTATCTAGTATGTCACAGGCTACTGGTGGTGGCATAGAGGGCATTAGCACGGTTCAGTTGTTGTTGGAAGTGGCTCCTAATCAAAGGCCTGGTGGAAGAGCTCCATTCTGCAGCCGCTGTGGAACTGTCAAAGGTCCCACAGGGCCCTGGGGTCTTCCGGGAGCTCATTCCATCAGTATCTTTGGCCTTGAAAACCCAGCTGTGACTTGAGATCATTTCCCACCACCGGTGGGAGTCAAACCTGAGATGGGAAGAGATCATTGATTTTTGTAAACTCTACTTTGGAGAAGTTACTCTTCTCCAGTTTAGGGAGGGTCACGGTAAGAATGTTTGACAGCCTGTGTTCTGAAGGCATGCGGCCGGTGGGAAATATATGCGCGGAACTCTGAGAAGCGAATGCCGACCAATTTGGAACCGCTGCTCTGCTGCCGTCCCAGGTAGCACATCTGTTTGGGTTACAGTGATCGAGTGCCACAGCTGATGAAGAATGGGCTTAATGCCGCCGTTATTAGCAACTTGCCGAGACTAGCATACTCTCCAGCCTCTTAATGGGAAAACATTGCGAGAGGCCAAGAAGAACACCGAAGACAGCAGAAATGTCAGCTGAAATGGATGAAAAGGCTCCTTTCCCCCCATTGAAAATGGCAAATAACCTTTCGGCGCGGGGAGGGGAAGGGGAGGCACACAAAATCTTCCAGGTTTGCAGGTAAGTTGGGAAACGAGCGTCACTTTGCTGGAAGAAGGGCACTGAACTTCTGTATGTCATCTTTTCCCTGTCCGCATTGAAGTTTCTGAGGGAAGAAGAAGAGGAGGAGGAGGAGGAAGAGATTGGATTTATACCCCACTCTTCACTGCCCGAAGGAGTCTCGGCGTGGCTTACAATCTCCTTTCCCTTCCCCTCCCCACAACAGACACCCTGTGAGGTAGGTGGGGCTGAGAGAGCTCTCTCGAGAACTGCTCCTGAGAGAACGGCTCTGAGAGAAGCGGTAACTGACCCAAAGTCACACCAGCAGCTGCACCTGGAGGCGTGAGGAAATCAAAGCCAGTTCTCCCAGATTAGAGTCCGTGCTCCAAACTGCCACACCAAACTGGGTCATGGAAGCTATCTTCAGGAAAGACACCACCTTCAGATGCATGGGGTGGACATCCGTCGACCTTATTGGTTGGTTTGGTGTAGTGGTTAAGTGTGCGGACTCTAATCTGGGAGAACCGGGTTTGATTCCCCCACTCCTCCACTTGCACCTGGCTGGATGACCTTGGGCAAGCCGTAGTTCTGATAAGAGCTGTTCTTGAAAAAGAGCAGTTTCCGTCAAGAGCTCTCTCAGCCCCACCTGCCTCACAGGGTGCCTGTTATGGGGAGGGGAAGGGAAGGGAGTTTGTAAGCCACTCTGAGACACCTTTGGGTAGTGAAGGGCGGGGTATAAATCCAATCTCTTCTTCTTCAAAAAAAAACAACACTTGCCCAGGTACAAACTGTTATTACTTTTCTTACCAAATGCACAAGATTGGATATTATACCTAAAAGGGACGCTCTCTAGATTGCTACTGGACTCAAATCAAGCTCTTCTACTGCATACTAATATGGGAGCCCTCTCCAACTATCAGTGCCTGGGTTCTGGACACATTGCAGCGATCCACTCTAGCTTATTCAGTGATTTCAGCACACTACAAGGACCAGCTAGCAGGGCTGGAGCCCTGCTTATAAAAGCATGCAAAACACCACACCCAACACCCCCCACTCCCAGTGATAGGCTATTTACATTACACTGCTTATCTATTGGTTAGTTTCTGGATTTAGGTGAGCTATTGTTCTAGAGAAGCAAGCTCAGCCCATTCTAAGTACAGCTAGAGAAGAGGCTTAGGCTCAATACCTAACAGTGACAGTGAACTCTTAGAATGTTAGAGTGAGGGCAGGCATGGCGCCTGTATAGTGTTGCATGTTCATAGGGCACTGTGCCCATGGTTTTGGTGAATCTACACAGGCATGGGACAAAGCCAGCCTGCTCAAGCATGTATGGTGTGCCCAGTCCAACTCCCTTTCTATGCATGTTAGTTAGTCCACAGCGGAGGTGCAGCAGAGCTTATACAACCTAGAACCAACTCTGCCCAGATGTGGTAGAACCAATGGCTGGCAGGATACAAGTAGCAGAGAGAGTAGAATTGCCAGGCCCCCGGCTATGGCAGGAGATTTTCCACTGGCAAACCTTTCTTCTCTTTGCCGCTGCAAGCAGCCATGGGAAGAACATTTTTTTAAAAAATGGCGGTATTGTACACAGTGTGATGTCATTTCCTGTGAATACCTGGAAGTGACAGCATGTTGCTCTAGGAATCACCAGAGGCCCAACGTTTTTAGCATCGAGTTTCCAGCAGTTCCTAGACTGATGTGATGGCTCTTCCGGTTTTCCTGGGAAATGGCAGGCATGCCATTGGCATCCAACCATTTCCCTGGCTCTGTCTCTCACTGGTTGCCGGACTTGTTAGGTGACCAGAAAATAAAACAAACTGACAAACAAAAAACCCACCAGAAATGCTGGAGAACACTGCTTTACAGGTTACTGTTAGCAAAGCTGGGGGAACTAAATCACTCCCACAGTGCATTCCATAAAGTGTTCAGTTGCAACAGTATTCCAGGAAGCTGTCTGCTGTATGATCATTTTGCATTATGTGGTTGAGTTTTAGCAAGAAAGGCGGTCTATAGATGAAGTAAAATACAAAGAACCGCAGGCCTTCCAACAGCAGAGAGATTTTTCATGGAATATGGAGAACCAGGCTTGATTCCCCACTCTTCCACATGAAACCTGCTGGGTGACCTTGGGTCAGTCACAGTTCTCTCAGAGCTCTCTCGGCCCCACCTACCTCACGGGGTGTCTGTTGTGGGGAGAGGAAGAGAAGGTGATTGTAAGCCACTCTGAGACTCCTTCGGGTAGTGAAGGGCGGAGCATAAAACCAACTCTCCTTATTTGTTTGTTTGTTTATTTATTTATTTATTATCAGACTTATACCCTCCCCTCCCCGCAAAGCAGGCTCTTCTATGTAACTTTCAGATCGAGGAGAGGAACAACCAGTGTTAGAGGAGAATGCAAAAGATGTATTTAATAAGCTGGAACTGGAGACAGCAATCTTAACACCTCCCCCTCGTGGCAGAGTGGATTAAACACGGCTCACTTGCCGTATCGCTCCTCCAGAGAAATCCAATTTGGGAGCAATTTGAATTACTCAGTCTCGCACCGACTCTGTGTTGCTTTTTATTCTCTTCTAAGGGACTCAGAGCACCTCTTTAGGGAGGTGCAACCAAATATTAAGTAGCAACCAAATATTAAGAAGTTTAAGTTTCCCAGAAGTCTTCAGCAGCACAGATGTTAAAACAATACAAACGGAACAGGAGAGGGAAGATAGTGATGTGCCTGGGCATTATGGGATGGGGGGGGAGCCATTTTGAATCTCCTGATGGAGTACTTGAAGTATTATGGAGCTTTAGATAAGGCAGTCTTAAGATTAGCAGGCCTAGCGATGAATTTTAAACTGCTTTAGGAGCCATCAAGTTGACGGGGGGCATGAAGGTGCCATAAGCAAAGCCCCATACTTAGGCTGCAGAAGAGCATCTTCCTCCAACAGAGCAGGTGGAAGTGACATCACGGCATCAGTGGAAGAGGGTGGAAGTGACATCACGACATCGGTGACTCTCTTCTTCTTTTAAAAAAATAATTGTTGTTAGTTTTTAATAAACAGACAAACAAACACACATACATGAGAGTGGCAGTAACATCACCATATCTCTTAGATCGCCTCTTGCATATAGATGAACATATTCGCCATATGGACCATTATTATTTTTGCAAGTCTGTGTTTTTAGATTAGCAATTTTAATAATCCTAGCTCTCTCTATATATAACTGTAAGATTGCATCGTCATAACAATCATAACAATCTATAATTATTACATCTCTATTACTATCCAAGCCAGTTCTCTCCTGGTTAAAACATTCTACAACAGCCTTCTATCAATTAACTTTATCTTCACCTATTAACTCACTTTACAACATTTCTATCTGTGCTAATATCTTCTCCTAAATATCCTTCTCATATATATAATCTAAGTCACTTTTTTTTTACAGCTTATTCCCTAATATTTTATATTCTGTTTATAAAACTTCCTAGAACTCTAAAAATCTTCCCTAATTTTTTTTTGGGGGGAGGGGTTATAATTTTATACATGCGTATAAAAAGAAAGAGAAATATAATTTCAGTTATAACCAATGTTAATTCATTGTCAATACAATTTCTCCTTACCCATTTTAATTAGTTGCACCAAAACAGGGGTTAATTTTATTATGGGCTATGATTTTATAGAAGCATTAGATAGATGATAGATGATAGATGATAGATGATAGATGATAGATAGATAGATGATGATAGATAGATAGATAGATAGATAGATAGATAGATAGATAGATAGAGGGCTATTTTGGGGCAGGAACGCACAGGAATGGAGTTCCGGCTGGCTCCCGAGCTGGCCACACCTAGCAGGAACTCATTAGCATAATAGGCCACACCCAACAGCAGGAACTCATTAGGATTGGCTACATTAGGGGTGTGTAGCCTAACATGCAAAGGAGTTCCTGCTACAAAAAAAGCCCTGGGTTTTGACAACAAGCAAGGTAAACAGAATAAGAAGCAAAAGGTGGGTGTGGCTGGATGACCACACTTCTGGTAACATGGGGTGTGGCTTAATATGCTAATGAGCTGTGCTGTCAGGGTGTGGCCTAATAGGCTAATGAGTTTCTGCTGGTGGGTGTGACCTGTTATGGTAATGAGTTCCTGCTGGGCTTTTTCTACAAAAAGAGCCCTGGATAGATATAAATTCAGTTGTCACCAATGTTCGTTCATTGCCAATTCCTTTTTTCCTAGCCCATCTTAGTTGCACATAAATCAAAGTCCTCTAAATCAGCAATATTTAGGTTCTATTCTTTTCTTCTTTTTGAAAGGCCTTTGATTTCAATAAAGTCATTTTTCTGTGTCCCTCTCGTCCTCTGTATTCCATTTTTATGGTGGTTAGTATTTCCATAGCTTCTGTTTTGTCTTCTCTGTAGAGTATAACTTTGAGGGCTGCAAAATTTGACAGTCTTTTAGTAGATCTGTCATTCTCACTGTAGCCTTATTTGTCTTGGTTGCGGCCTTGCAGGGTCGTTCTGAGTCTTGCAGTTTTAAGTGCCAAGGATCCTTTTCTCTATAGGTTAAGTCAAGTTGTTTGTAGTGTTGTCTTGTAGCTGGCAAGGTTTGCTGCTGGGATCCTTTTCCTCTATAGATGGTTCCGCTGAATCATAATATCGGTCTGTTTCTTGTGCTGTTTGATGCTGAAACGACGGCTGAGGGGTGACATGATCGAGGTTTATAAGATTATGAATGGGATTGAGCAGATTGAGAAAGAAGTACTTTTCTCCCTTTCTCACAATACAAGAACTCGTGGGCATTCCATGAAATTGCTGAGCAATCGGGTTAGAACGGATAAGAGGAAGTACTTCTTCACCCAAAGAGTGATTAACACATGGAATTCACTGCCACAGGAGGTGGTGGCAGCTACAAGTATGGACAGTTTCAAGAGGGAATTAGATAAACATCTGGAGCAGAAGTCCATCAGAGGCTATTAGCCACAGGGTATAGATGGGAACTCTCAGTTTGGGGCAGGTGATGCACTCTATTCTTGGTGCTGGAGGGGGCAGCAGTGGGAGGGCTTCTAGTGTCCTGGCCCCACTGCTGGACCTCCTGATGGCACCTGGTATATTTTGGCTGCTGTGTGACACAGTGTTGGACTAGATGGGCCATTGGCCTGATTCAACATTGGCTTCTCTTATGTTCTTATGTTCTGAAGTCCCTTTAACTGGCTTATAGTTTGGGTTGGTGTCACAGAATATTTATCTTTTACAAGTTCTAAAATGTCCTTGACTGCTGAGGTAATTGCATCCACAATGATCTCCTGAAGCGCCTTCCAAGAGACCTGTAGTTGATCAATTTCTGTAGAGCTCTCTGTGCAAATATCGTCTGGCATTTTTTCTTCTTGGAACTTGCCCCCCTATTTTAAAACAATCACACAGACCTGACAGTAATCTTTTCAGAGTTTATTGTCAGTGATCCTTTTCAAAGCTGACTGTGCTTAAAGTTGTCAGCAGCTGAGAATTCGTTCCTGTAAGTCAGATGTTTACATCTCCACTAAGAAGTAGTCATAATAAGCTCCTCCGTTCCCAGCCACGAAGCGTGACGTCATAAAAAATTGCCACAAAGAAGCAAAATCAACTCTAAATAACTCTCGTTATTTCTGTCTTTTTTTTTCAAGAGCAGTATCAAAGCACAAACAAAAGTCTCACTTTGCCCCAAGCAATATTTCACTCAACTTTCTTTAAGTGGAAGGGAAAGGAGTTTGTAAGCCACTCTGAGACTCCTTTGGGTAGTGAAGGGTGGGGTATAAATCCAATCTCCTCCTCCTCCTCCTCCTCCTCCTCCTCTCCTTCTCCTTCTCCTTCTCCTTCTCCTTCTCCTTCTTCTTCTTCTCCTTCTCCTTCTTCTCCTTCTTCTTCTTCTTCTTCTTCTTCTTCTTCTTCTTCTTCTTCTTCTTCTTCTTCTTCTTCTTCTTCTTCTTCTTCTTCTTCTTCTTCTTCTTCTTCTTCTTCTTCTTCTTCTCCTTCTCCTTCTCCTTCTCCTTCTCCTTCTCCTTCTCCTTCTCCTTCTCCTTCTCCTTCTCCTTCTCCTTCTCCTCCTTCTCCTTCTCCTTCTCCTTCTCCTTCTCCTTCTCCTTCTCCTCCTCCTCCTCCTCCTCTTCTTCTCCTCTTCCTTCTCCTTCTCCTCCCCCTCCTCCTCTTTCTTCTTCCTCCTCTTCTCTTCTTCTCCTTCTCCTCCTCCTCCTCCTCCTCTTCTTCTTCTCCTCCTCCCCATGGTGGATAGCCCAGGGCTGGCATTAGCCTACCCTGAGGTGGGGCAACCGCCAGGGACCATGGATTCTGGTGGGGCCCACAGTTGCCAACTCCCTACTGACATATCTCCTCGGATGCCTGCACCCCCTACCCTGCCTGCTGAGAGTGCTTTGCCACCGGTGCTCCCAGCCGCATGTGCTGCCTAGTGCTGCTGGAGGAGAGCACATGTGTGGTGCACAAAGCATCAGCATTGCTGGTGACCATGATTGGGGCACTTCTAGCTGAACCGACTACCACCGCCACGGGGGAAAGGGTGTGCAGGCGGCATAGGAAGCTCTGGGTGCAGGTGGACAGAAGAAGGATGAACAGGCACATGTGGACATGAGGGTGGGTGGGTGGGCAAGAAGAGGTGCTAGAACTGGGAATGGGGGTCACAAGACACTCTCTGCCCAAGGCCACTTGAAACCTGGAACCGTCTCTGCTGATTCACTTAAATACTGAAATACCTCATAGCATCGTTTGTCCTGTCCTGGGTAGGCCAGGCTAGACTGATCTCATCAGATCTCGGAAACTGGGCAGGGTCAACTCCGGTTATTGTTTTATGGGAGACCTCAAAAGGAATACCAGGGTCACGATGCCGAGGCAGGCAATGGCAAACCACTTCTGAACCGCTCTTGCCTGGAGAATTCTACGGGGTCGCCACAAGTCAGCTGTGACTTGACAGCACTCTCCAGTACCACCACGGTGTTGCGCAAGCATTTTTTAAAAAAACCCTTTCTCTATTGTCATGCATGTGGCAGTGATGTCAGGGACATCATGCAGTGTCATGGGCAAAACTCTATGGTAAAGTCAGCCTCGGATCAAAGGGTTTTGCCCCCAAACAAGAGCATTGCTGCACGGCATTCCCAGTGTTCTGATAGAGTGATGTGTGCCTTCACAGCGATGTGGCTGTGAAGAAAGCTAATGCAATCTTAGGATGCATTAACAGAAGCATTGTGTCCAGATCACGGGAGGTGGTAGTTCCGCTCTGTTCTGCTATGGTCAGGCCTCACCTGGAGTCCTGTGTCCAGTTTTGGGCACCACATTTTCGGAAGGATGTTGACAAACTCGAGCGGGTCCAGAGGAGGGCGACCAGGATGGTGAGAGGGTTGGAGTCCAAGTCTTATGAGGAAAGGCTGAGGGAGTTGGGTATGTTTAGCCTGGGAAAGAGAAGGCTTAGAGGGGACATGATTGCAGTCTTCAAGTATTTGAAGGGCTGTCATGTAGAAGATGGAGTGGATCTATTCTCTCTTGCTCCGGATTGCAAGACTAAATCGAATGGGTGGAAATTGCGAGGGAGTCATTACCGGCTAGATATCAGGAGAAACTTCTTAACTGTAAGAGTGGCTGAGCAGTGGAACAGCCTGCCTCGGGAGGTGGTGGATGCTCCTTCCCTGGACATTTCCAAGTGGAGGCTGGATGATAATCTTTTGGGTTGCTATAGGGCTATCTTTTGGCTATGCTCCTGCAGAGTGCAGGGGGTTAGACTAGATGACCTGCAAGTTCCCTTCCAGCTCTAACATTCTATGATTCTATATCACTTCCACGTGATGTCAGCATGTCATGTTTATTTCTGGTGATGTCGCTGCTTGGGGGCAGGTTTCCTCCTGCTGGGCCAGCTGGCCAGCAGGGGGCAGAAGCCTCAAAAACTGAGGGGTTTCCCATACTCCAAACTGGGGAATGGTAACTCTTCATGCGCCTTATATACACCTACATTACCAAGCCCATCATGCAATGTGTGATATACCATATGGGCATAAACCTTTGGGGAATAGATTTATTTATTTATTCAAATCTGTACCCCACCCTCCCCGCTGAAGAAGAAGAAGAAGAAGAGAAGATTGGATTTATACCCCGCCCTTTCCTTGGAGTCTCAGAGCGGCTTACAAACTCCTTTCCCTTCCCCTCCCTACAACAGACACCCTGTGAGGCAGGTGGGGCTGAGAGAGCTCTGACAGAAACTGCTCTTTTTCAAGAACAGCTCTGCGAGAACTATGGCTTGCCCAAGGTCATCCAGAAGGTGCAAGTGGAGGAGAGGGGAATCAAACTCGGTTCTCCCAGATTAGAGTCTGCACACTTAACCACTACACCAAACTGGCTCAGGGTGGCTTACACGATAATAACAATCAAATACCTTAAAAACATTTAAAACAATCCATTAAAGCCACAATATAACAATGTAGAGCGCTAGCAGTAATGTCTTTATCGTATGGATGGTGCTGTACATTGTATAGATTGTCTGGGTAATCAGCTAGTTGATCTTCTCGTATCTAATGACGGGCACAGGCTGTCAGCGATAGACTGGGCACCTGGCTCTCCAATTAGTGTTGGTGATAGTGGTGGCGGCTCCTAATTGAAGGAGCCATCTTGCAGGCCCTGCAGAACTGTAGAAGGTCCTGCAGGGCCCTGAGCTCTTCTGAAAGCTCATTCCACAAGTGTGGGGCCACCACCGAGAAAGCCCTTGCCCGGGTTACTGCCAGCCTGGCATCCTTGGGACCTGGGAGGGCCAAACGATTTTGTGACCCTGACTGAAGTGCTCTCTGGGGTGTGTATGGGGAAAGGCAGGTCCCTCAGGTATGTTGGACCCTGGCCATAAAAGGCTTTAGAGGTAAGAACCAGCACCTTGAAGTGAATCCAGTATGCTACCGGCAGCCAGTGCAATGCTTTCAGGACAGGCTGGATGTGCTCCCTCATGGGAAGACCCATCAGCAGCCTGGCCGCAGCATTTTGCCCTAGCTGCAGCTTCCGGATTTGCGACAAGGGCAGCCCCATGTAGAGAGCATTACAGTAGTCTAACCTCGAGGTGACCATCACATGGATCACTGTGGCTAAGTCGTTGCGTTTGAGGAAGGGAACCAACTGCCTAATCAGTTGAAGGTGGTCAAATGCCGACTTGGCAGCGGCTGCAACCTGGGCCTGATTGTTAAGGAGGCATCCAAAAGCACTTCCAAACTCCTGACCTCCAGCGCTGGCACCAATGGCACCCCATTGAAGGTTAGAAGTGGGATCCCTTCCCCGGACCGCCCCGACTCAAGCACAGGCTTCCATCAGGCACGCCTTTGGCTGACATTAAAACAGGTACATAGCGGACGGGGAGATGCGCTGGCTCCCCCCACCTGAGGAATGGGATTACTTCCAGTACGGCTATTCTGGGCTGCCATCTCTTGGAGCCAATTTTGTCAAAGAGAGCCATTGATGCAAATGCCTCTACAAATCAACCGACAGCCATCCAAAAGGACAGGAGAGAGATTACGCCTCTTTCCAACAATTGCCTTCCTTTTTCTGCAAAGAAAGAAATCCATAACGTTTCAGGATTTCTCCCCCCCCCCCACCAAGCTGCTCAGCACAGCAGGGTCTACGCGTTGTTTTCTGTGTAACGGAGCCCCTGATTCCCCCAGCATCGCTCTGCCTAATGCCTCCTTTCATTTCGGACCATTATGACTTGGAAGCGT
>JAPDNY010000018.1:212500-242500 GCA_029375565.1 Gekko gecko | reverse complement strand
GGCAAAACAATTAAAATGCTTCGCGTTAACAGAGGCATCACATCCAAATTGCAAGATGTGATAGTCCCGCTGTACACTACATCGGTCAGGCCCGGGCCTGTAGCTACAGTGGGGCATCTAGGGGCTAGGCCCCCTGACTTCCCATCCAGCCCAGGGCCCCCAAGTGATGGCAGGCGTGGGAAAGGAGCAGGGTATTTCTGCACAACTGTCCGGCATGAAAGGCCGGCAACGATGGCTGCAGGGAGCCAGACAGCACCTCTCTATTTCCCCTAGAAACTTAATTAAATTGCATTTAACTCAATTAGCCAGTGCCCCCTAAGAAACTTAAATGCCTCCTGACTTTAAAAAATCCTGGCTACAGGCCTGGTCAGACCGCACCTGGAGTATTGTGTGCAGTTCTGGAGGCCTCGCTTCCAAAAGGAACGGAGCGGGTGCAGGGGAGAGTGAGGAAGATGATGGGGGGCTTGGAGACCAAGAAGCCCTGTGAGGAAAGGCTGCAGGACTTGGGAATGGTCAGTCTGGAGAAGAGGAGGCTGAGGGGGGACATGATGGCTCTCTTCCAAGAGCTCACAAGATCGGGTTAGCCTGAGCCATCCCGGTCACGGCAAGAGAGGATCAGAGGTGGTTTGCCATCGCCTGCAAGATGTGATCGTCCCGCTGTACACTGCATTGGTCAGGCCATACCTGGAGTCTTGTGTGCAGTTCTGGAGGCCTCACTTCCAAAAGGACGTGGACAGAATGGAGCGGGTGCAGAGGAGAGCGACGAGGATGATCGGGGGCCCGGAGGCCAAGCCCTGTGAGGAGAGGCTGAGGGACTTGGGAATGTTCAGTCTGGAGAAGAGGAGGTTGAGGAGGGGGCGGACAGGATGGCTCTCTTGAAGTATCTGAAGGGCTGTCCCTTAGAGGAGGGCAGGGAGCTGGTCCTGTTGGTGGCAGAGGAGAGGACTCGCAATAACGGGTTTACTTACAGGTGGGGTGATACCAGCTGGATATTAGGGGAAAAAATTACACTAAGAGTCGTTCAGCAGTGGAATCAGCTGCCTTGGGAGGTGGTGAGCCTCCCCTCACTGGCAGTCAGTCAGTCTTTAAGCAGTGGCTGGGCAGACCCTTGTCAGGGATGCTCTAGGCTGATCCTGCATCGAACAGTGGGTTGGATTAGACAGGCTGAATGACCCCTTCCAACTCTGTGATTCTATAAGAAGAAGAAGAAGAAGAAGAAGAAGAAGAAGAAGAAGAAGAAGAAGAAGAAGAAGAAGAAGAAGAAGAAGAAGAAGAAGAAGAAGAAGAAGAAGAAGAAGAGGAGGAGGAGGAAATTGGATTTATACCCCGCCCTTCACTTGAACTCTCCGAGCGGCTTACAAACTCCTTTCCCTTCCCTTCCCCGCAACAGACACCCTGTGAGGTAGGTGGGGCTGAGAGAACTCTGACAGAAACTGCTCTTTCAAGGACAGCTCTTGTCGGAACTCTGGCTTGCCCAAGGTCATCCAGCAGGTGCAAGTGGAGGAGTGGGGAATAAAACCCGGTTCTCCCAGATTAGACTCCGCACACTTAACTACTACACCAAACTGGGTGTAGTGGGACCCGCAATACTTGTGGAGGGGAGTACTCCCTGGAGCTCCTGGCCGGCTGGCCAGCCACTAAACCAGCAGAAGCTCCACATGGAGGAGGAGGAGAAGGTGGCCACAGGTGAGTCCAGCAGGTGGTCTGACAGGCTTCCCCCCCCGCCCGCCGACAGCAGCAACGGCTGTGGCTCCCCGCCGCTGGGCCCACCAGGCTTCTCCCCCTCTTCTTCAGCAATGGCCATGGATTCCAGCCACCAAGGCTTCACTGCCGCTGCCAGCGGCAACGGCAGGAAGCCCTGTGTGGATCTGCCACAGTTCGCAGCGGTAAGTGAGCATGCGCAGGGAACTCTTTTACTTTTGGGGGGGTTTAAATATCCCTCCTATAGGTTTTTTTTTAATAAATTTCAGATTTTTCTGCACATCTGGAGATTGCCCCAAATGTGAAGGGAAATCTCTTTGCCCCCTAGGTGACCCTGATGTGTGGATTTAGATAGCCACACCCAGGGGGCACCTTGTCTATTAGATACATAGAAATGATTCTATACATATAATTAATTAGTGATGTCACCCTTAGTGAAGAGCAGTGTTCCCTCCAAGCTGAGTTAGTGTGAGCTAGCTCACAGTTTTTTTAGCCTCCGGCTCACACATTTTTATCTTCGCTCAGGAAGGAGGGCTCCAAAGCAAACTAATTTATGCAGTAGCCAAATCTCTTGCTCACAACTTTAATGCCAGTAGCTCGCAAAGTAGAAATTTTGCTCACAAGACTCCACAGCTCAGAGGGAACATTGGTGAAGAGTTTCCAGTGGGTCGCCATGCTGGTCAGCAGTAGAAGAGGGGAGGGGCCGTGGTTCAGTGGCAGAGCATCCGCTCGGCACGCTGAAGGTCTCCGATTCAATCCCCAGCATCTCCCGTTAAAAGGACTGGGTAGGAGGTGATGTGAAAGACCTCCACTGGGGATCCCGGAGAGCCGCTGCCAGTCTGAGTAGACAAGATTGGTCTTGATGGACCCATGGTCTGATTCAGTATAAGACAGCTTCATGAGTTCAAGAGTCACATTAGGGTTGTCAGCTCTGGGTTGGGGAAATACCTGGAGATGTTGGGGGTGGAGCCTTCTGGTATTTGCCAAGGCAGTGTTGGGAATCCATAGCCAATTGCTCAATTAAAGAGAGACCAATCTGGTTAGCCAGTTTTTTTAAAAAATAAATACTGTCCTGACATTTTAATATCTTCTCCCTTGGGCTGCAAGAAGATCAAATCAGTCAGTCCTAAAATAAATCAACCCTGACTGTTCCCTGGAAGGCCAGAGACTGAAGCCGAAGCTCCAATACTTTGGCCACCCAATGAGAAGGGAGCCCTCACTGGAGAAGACCCCGATGCTGGGAAAGACTGAAGGTCAAAGAAGAAGGGGGATGGGAAAGGATGAGATGGTTAGACAATGTGATCGATGCAACGAACATGAAATTAAGCAAACTCCGGAGCACGATGGAAGACAGAAGAGCCTGGCGTAATGTGGTCCATGGGGTTGCGAAGAGTCGGACTCGACTGTGCAACTGAACAACAACAGCAACAACAAATTCCATATTATCCACATTCATTACTGTCACTTAGTTTGGATTGGCAGTATTTTGTGAGTGGGCATTTTTACAAAGCTTTATGGGAGCTGTCGTTCCCGGGGGGGGGGAGGGGGGGCTCAGGCTCAGTGGTAGAGCACCTGCTTTACATGCAGAAGGTCCCAGTCTCAATCCTTGCCACCTCCAGTTAAAAACGATCTGGTAGGAGGTGATGTGAAAGACCTCTGCCTGAGATCCTGTAGAGCTGCTGCCAGTCTGAGTAGACCGCACTGACCTCGATGGATGGATGGTCCGATGCAGTATCAGCAGTTTCATGTGTTCAGGTGTTCATAGAATAGCATGGATTTGAACCTGGGTCCAACTCTCTCTCTAGTATGCCACCTGCCCTTGAAACTGGACCCTAACCTACACATCCAGTAGAAGACAGCGTCATGTGTTCATGTGACCTGACCACCTATTACCCAACCATCTACTGATGTCACCTAGTGTGCAAGGGCAAAAGTGAGCCGCAAGGCACAAGGAAATTCAATGCCAACCCCCAAAGTTGTTCAACGTGCTGTCCATGTCAAATGGCAGTAAGGAGATCTGAGGCTTGGCTCACAAGGGATGGCGTATCTCTAGGGATGCCAGCACAATGGGAGACTCATTGAGGCGGGCGGGGGGGGGGCTCACCAGTGCCTTAATAATGACACTGGGGATGTGCTGATGTCACTTCCTATGTGACTGGAAGTGACATCAGCATCTTACTGGGACACTCTAGCATTCAGGTAAAACTCTATGGTTTAATGATAGAGTTTTGCCCAAATGCTAGTGCCTCCCTGGAAACATGCTGACCTCACTTCCGGTCACATGGGAAGTGAGGTCAGAATGTCAGGACTCTGTCACCCACCATTTTCTCCTTAATATCTCTTCTGCTGCCCAACTGAGTGGTGGCAGGGAGGGCCTGCTGAGGGGGAGGGACCCCCATCCCTATCGAGAAGTCAATATATTTGCCTGCTGAACATGTTCCTTACTATGCTCTCAGCATCCTTATTATCCTTTTTTTTTTGCTGTCAACAGCAGCCAATTTATGGCAACCCCATAGGATTTTCAAGCTGAGAGACATTTAGAGGTGGTTTGCCACAGCCTGCCTCTGAGTAGCAACCCCGGTACTCTTTGGTGGTCTCTCATCCAAACACCAACCGGGGCCAACACTGCTTAGCTTCTGAGATCCACAGCGGAGTGCATTGAGCATTGTGCTGTGCAAACAAAAGTGCACAAACAAGATGCACATTCACATCCACATTGGCAGCACATGCAAAAGGTTGCTTCGGTATCTTGGATTTTCTCCCTGGATCGGGGCCCTTCAACCCCCTCTTTTACTCGCCTACGTGTACATCACCGCGGCTCCCCAAGGGGAAATTAGATTGGTTAGTGTACAACGATCGAAATCCGGGTAATCTTGTAGCTCGAGCATTTCCCCCATAAGAAAATAAAGTAATCATCTCTTTGCTTAGCAACGGGGCTTTAATTAAGCCGGCGAATCGGAGGGGCGAGAGCCAGGAGAGGAAGATCTACCGCTTAACCGAAATTGATTGACTCCCGTAAAAAAAGTCCTTGAGCGGAGAAGCGTCTCGACCTTTGGAAGCTATCAAGCTAATAAAGCATCCTTAAAACTTTTTTTGTCATCTCGAGAACGTTTGATTGATTGCTTATAAGCACCCTGTCAGCAAGATGTTATAATTTTTCAATAATTTGGACATACGCTTTCCAGGAGGAAATTTTTAAAAGGGCGGGGGAGGGGAATAATGGCTGTTGTAATCTCAGGTGAAAGGGAGGCATAATTTCCAATTTATATGCAAAACAACAATTTAGAAAACACACTTTGCTACTTACCTCCACTCCTTCTGCCTCAATTAATTTTTTAGCAACCAAGGTTGGTTTAAACGAAGCTCAATTTTCCCCATATGAATTTACCGTCTCAGAAAACGAGGATTAACCAATTATCAGCTTGTGCCAGAAATGGTCACTTGTAACTGTAAACTTTCCTGGCTTTCTCCTCTATCATGGAGGGGGGAAAAATAGTCCATGGGTTACAAATGTGGAGTCTTCATTGATGGAAACAGTTATCCATAAATTGATTATTAACTAACATATGGGATATGGTGCCAATACAGGGGCTGCGCTCAGATGTGTAGTTTGACCCAGTGTGGCCCCACTTCTAATTGATCTAGGGTTTTTGTAATGGAGCATTTTGATCAGACCTCCCCCTTTAACCTGCTTCAATGCACTTTCACCCCATGGTTGATGGATCAGCCATGGCAGCCACGGAGTAGAGCGGTTGGGCAGCTTTTTTTTTTAAAAAAATTGTCTTTTGAGCATGTGCATAAGCACTTATGGGAAGCTGTGCTTCAAACTCCTGGCAGAATGGTGGCAGCTGGTGGCCAATGGGATTGCTGGAGGAGGCTGCTGGGATATGTAGTTCAGTGTGAAGGAAGGGTTTTTGAAAACGGATTTTGGTAAATTCAACATTTCAACCCCCCCCCGGGGGGGGGGGAGAATAGAGAAGCCCCATCCTGTGTCCTGTCTGCTGCTGATGTTTTTATTTTAAACCATGGAGTGAAGCTGGAGTCACAGGAATCATTCTCAGACTGCCCCCTCCCTCCCTCTCTGACCCCACCCCATCTTTTCAATTAACCCCTTCCCCATCCTGTGGCTGGAAAGCACAGGAAAAAGTACACAGGTATCTTTCTTTGGAATTTTTTTTAAAGAAAACAATTTTGAGATGCTTCTGTCTGTGTGTGTGTATGAGAGAGAGAGAGAGAAGGAGGGAGGAGGAGAGAGGAGGGTGTGGATATGTGGTCATGCACACCTCGCTGTCTCAAAAAATAAAAGCCCCAATCCAGACGAGAACATTAAGACTTCCCAAGTGGCTTGAGAGTGTGATGGATTGATCAGATGTCCAGAAATGTGGGGTGAAACTTCATGTACCAGAAAGGATTAGACTTTCCCTGGTGCCAAATAATTCCAGCTCAAAGACAGGTGAGAATGGGGTGCCCATGACTGGGGAGTGGAAGACAGGATGTTGCTGTGTGGACATGCATTTTAAATCCACAAGGCAACAGCGACGACACCGGATCAAACAGCACGTCTGATCGCAGCCATGGTGGTACAGGTCAGTCATGTAAATGAAATTTCTTGTTCTGTGGGATCCCAAAATGTTTGCTCTTTTCCCACAGATCTCATGCATATGGACATCTGTAGCTGACTGTAAACTTATCACCCTCTAAAGTAGCTCTCATCGATAGTACCAAGCATCTTCTCAAGGGTGATGGACTATAGAAAGCCAGTTTGGTGTAGTGGTCAAGAATGCAGGCTCTAATCTGGGAGATCCAGATTTGATTCCCCATGCAGCTGCTGGTGTGACCTTGGGTCAGTCAAAAGTTCTTTCAGAGCTGTTCTCTCAAGGGCAGTTCTCTCAGAGCTCTCTCAGACCTACCTTTCTCACAGGGTGTTTGTTGCGGGGAGGGGAAGGGAAAGGGATTTTAAGCAACTTGAGACTCCTTTGGGTAGTGAAGTGAGGGGTATTAATCCAATCTCCTCCTCCAGTTTGGTGTAGTGGTTAAGTGCGAGGACTCTTATCTGGGAGAACTGGGTTTGATTCCCCAGTCCTCCGCTTGCACCTGCGGATGTGACCTTGGGTCACTCGCAAGCTCTGGCACAGATGTTCTCTCAAGGACAGTTTGTGTTAGAGTTCTCTCAGCCCCACCTACCTCACAGGGTTTCTGTTGTGGGGAGGGGAAGGGAAAGGAGTTTGTAGGCCGCTCTGAGATGCCTTTGGGCAGTGAAGGACGGGGTATAAATCCAATCTCTCCTCCTCCTCCTCCTCCTCCTCCTCCTCCTCCTCCTCCTTCAGGAAATTTTAACAGGGAATTAACTCTCTGATAAGGTGGGATTGCTAATTCTGAAGAAGACAGAATCAGGATTCAAAATGATCTAGATTGTCTGGAACAGTGGGCTGAGGCAAATAAAATGAAATTCAATAGAGATAAGTGCAAAGTCCTACACCTGGGCACAAAAAAATCAAAGGCACAGATATAGAATGGGAGGGACTTGACTTGACAGCAGCACATGTGAAAGAGATCTAGGTGTTCTGGTTGATTACAAGCTCAACATGAGCCTGCACTGCGATGTGACTGCGAAGAAAGCTAATGCAATTTTATGATGCATTAACAGAAGCATTGTGTCCAGATCACAGGAGATTGTGGTAGTTCCGCTCTATTCTGCTATGGTCAGGCTTCACCTGGAGTCCTGTGTCCAGTTTTGGGCACCACACTTTAGGAAGGATGTTGACAAGCTCGAGCGTGTCCAGAAGAGGGCAACCAGGATGGTGAGAGGATTAGAATCCAAGTCTTATGAGGAAAGGCTGAAAGAGTTGGGTATGTTTAGCCTGGGAAAGAGAAGACTTAGAGGGGACATGATTGTAGTCTTCAAGAATCTGAAGAGCTGTCATGTAGAAGATGGAGCAGATCTATTCTCTTTTTCTCCAGATTGCAAGACTAGATCTAATGGGTGGAAATTATAAGGGAGTCGTTACCGGCTAAATATCAGGAGAAACTTCCTAACTGTAAGAGTGGTTGAGCAGTGGAACAGTCTGCTTCGGGAGGTGGTGGATGCTCCTTCCCTGGATGTTTTCATGCAGAGGTTGGATGACCATCTTTCGGGTATGTTGTAGGTATGTAGGGCTATCTTTCAGCTATGCTCCTGCAGAGTACAGGGGGTTGGATTAAGTGACATGCAAGGTCCCTTCCAACTCTAACATTGTATGATTCTATGATTCTAAGGCTGCTGTTCCTCCCTCCCTCCCTAATACTAGAGATTGAACCCAAAGCATTAGGCATGCAAGTATGTCTTCTACCAATGAAAACTAGCACCTACCCTTCCCCATGTGCATATGTGTTAAATGCCATAAAGTCACTTTTGACTTACGATGACCTTATGAATTAATGACCTCCAGAATGTCCTATCATTAACAGCCTTGCTCAGGTCTTGCAGACGGAGGGCTGTGGCGTCCTTTCTTGAGTCAATCCGTCTCATGTTGCGTCTTCCTCTTTTCCTGCAACTTTTCCTAGTATGATTGTCTTTTCCAGTGACTCTTGTTTTCTCAGAATGTGACCAAAGCACGACAGCCTCAGTCCAGTCATTTTAGCTTCTAGGGAGAGTTCAGGCTCCATTTGATCTAGAACCCCCTGATTCGTCTTTTTGGCGGCCCACGGTATCTGTAAAACTCTCCTCCAACACCATATTTCAAATAAATCACCTTCCTTCCCATCAGATTTCTTCATTGTCAGACTTTCATACTCATATGTAATAATGGGGAGTACTACGGCATGAATTATCTCCATCTTCGTCACCAGCTACACATCCTTACGCTTAAGGGACTTTTCTAGCTTCTTCACGGCCAGCTTCCCAGTAGCAATCTCGTTCTAGTTTCTTGGTAGCTGTCCCCTTTTTGGTTGAGGATGTAGCCAAAGAATAGAAAATCTTGAACACTTTCAATTTCTTCATTCTCAAACCTCATGCGCCACACTCCATGGGTTAGCAGTGCAACACTGAGTGAACCGCGGTTACATACGGGCAAGCCAGAGTCGCTTGGGCATATTGGGAAAGCCCATCCTGTGAACCATCGCTGTCGAACATCAATGCAAATAGAAATGCAACTGATTCACGAAGATTGGAAGATGTCTGGATGGGCGTGTGCAAGAGAACTCGTATGTAGCTCATGCTACGGGGACACGGATCGCCCAGGACAAGAACACAAGTGTGCATCTTCCCATCTACCACTCGATCGGGATGTGATGACACATATCTCTATTCCAGTTTGTGTCTTCCTTTCCCCCCCTTCTTGATTCCTTTAGGGTGTGTATCTCAGAGTTAGACTCATTGCATACCAACAAATAAGGCTCTTCCCTCCACTGCGTAGTGCAAATTATATCTCCACATTTCCATTCTGTGTAGGAGAACCCATAAGGAGCACCTTCATTAAAAACTTCCATACTCAGCTTCATGCAAAAAGTAACACGTCATCTTCTGCCTTGTCAAGACCTTCATTTTTTGGAAAGATATGACCATTACAGGTCAAAGAGGAAACGGGTACTGAACCCCCAAGAAGGTATGATGTAAATAGGTTTATCAGCAATGGCATGATGTTGCATCCAGGAAAACCTGGAGGGGACATCATGCCTCTCTAGGAACCACCAGAAACTCTATGATAAAACGATACTATTTTTGGCACTTCCTAGAGGGTATTGACAACACATCAGGGTTTTATTCTGAGGGGGCATCAGTACTGTCTAGGGATTGCAAAAAATCCTTTTTTGGGGGGTGAGGGTTTACAATAGCCTTTCCAACAATTCCCCAAGAATGATTATGCCACTTCCAGAGTTTTCCTGGGAGTGATGTCACACCATTGCCAATGGCAATTAAAAATTCTCCCATCAGTCACTGGAGTGCTGCCCATCGTGGACATATGACAATCCTAGATGTAAAAGAACAGTAGATTATACATACGGGCTCTGTAGGTGATCCTAGGTTTGAGAAACTGAGTATTCCATGTAGACTAGCATGCCCTGGCTCTCTTGTGACATGCTGGAGGATACACAAAGGAAGAAAAGATCTGTCATGGTTTTCTCAAAATCAGCTACCGAGACAAAGGGAGTACATTAGAGCTCACAGCTTTAAGCACAATGAAGCGGCGCCATTCTGGTGCCTGATGTGTTTATAACAAGTGATCTTTTTTTTTCCAAAAAAAAAAAAATCCCTTTTCAAATATTCAATTAAGATGACGAGAACCTCGGAAATTCCTTGAGGCTTTCACGCTCCTCTTTATTGACATAGCATGACAACAAGTTAATGGAAAAGATTAATCAAAACGAACAGAGACATTAAAATCCGGGATCCTCGTTCGAGTCTTAGTCCCCATAGACTCGTTTGAGACAGAAGAAGAAAAGATGGCGGAGCGACAAGATAAAAACGGGGAAGATCTGAGCGCAGGATCCCTGGGTGTCATTTTGGGATGGGAGAGGGGAGAGAACAGAAGAACATAAGAGAAGCCAAGGTTGGATCAGGCCAATGGCCCATCCAGTCCAACACTCTGCCACACAGTGGCCAAAAATACCAGGTGCCACCAAGGAGGTCCACTAGTGGGGCCAGGACACTAGAAGCCCTCCCACTGCTGCCCCCTCCCCAAGCACCAAGAATATAGGGCATCACTTGCCCCAGACTGAGAGTTCCTATCTATACCTTGTGGCTAATAGCCACTGATGGACCTCTGCCCCATATGTTGATGCAATCCCCTCTTGAGGCCGCCTATGCTCATAGCTGCCACCACCTCCTGTGGCAGTGAGTTCCACCTGTTAATCACTCTTTGGGTGAAGAAGGACTTCCTTTTATCCGTTCTAACCCAACTGCTCAGAGACGGTCTGTGTTCCTTCTTCTGAGATTCAGTTTGTGGAAGGGTTATAGTTAGGGTTGCTGGGTCCTTCCTAGTCCCCAGTGAGGCATTTTGGGGGCATTTCTGGAAGGGGCAGGATGTCCCCAATGTGATAAGGTCATGCCAAAGTGATGTCATCACGCTGGGGACTGGCGCCCCACCCTTGTGTGCCTATTCTCCAAGCAACAAATCTGCTGCTTGGAATTCAGGCATCCCCTCCCCCGATTCTTGCCCAAAGCATTTAAAGGGTCCCTTTAAATGCTTTGGGCAAGAATTGAGGGGGGGGCATGCCTGAACTCCAAGTAGCAAATTCGCCACTTGGAGTTTGAACATGTGGCCGGCAGATGCCCCTCTTCCTTCCCTCCTGCAAGATTGAAAGAGCCCTCCAGTTGGGCAGTCTGCCACGTGCCTCCACCGATCAGCTGGAGGGCCCTTTAAATCTCAAGGAGGGGAGGGAGGCAGTGGCCACCAGTGGTTGCTGTTGGGGCGGGGCTTAGGGGTGGGGCTTTCCCCACCAGCCAGCTGGCCTGTAGGAGTCAGGGACTCACCAAATCAGGGGATCCCCCACCCTCAACTGGGGACTGGCATTCCCAGGGCTCTTTTTGTAGCAGGAACTCCTTTGTATATTAGGCCACACAGCCCTACTGTAGCCAATCCTCTGAGAGCTTACAGTAGCCCCTGTAAGAAGAGCTCTGTAAGCTCTTGGAGGACTGGCTACATTAGGGGTGTGTCGCCCAGGGCTCTTTTTGTAGCAGGAACTCCTTTGCATATTAGGCCACACAGCCCTAATGTAGCCAATCCTCTGAGAGCTTACAGCAGCCCCTGGAAGAAGAGCTCTGTAAGCTCTTGGAGGATTGGCTACATCAGGGGTGTGTCGCCTAATATGCAAAGGAGTTCCTGCTACAAGGCATCCCTAGTTACAGTGTCAGACTAGGATTTGGGAGGTACAAAATCAGGGGTGGCCAAACTGCGCACGCATCTCTTTCACGCAGTCACATTTCATGTTAATAAAAAGCAAATGTGCTTATTTTCCAATTAAAAAAACATGTGTGTGATATTTGTTCATGTCTTGCAGCTCTCAGACATCTGATGTTTAGTCCATGTGGCTGTTACATTAAGCAGGTTTGGCCACCCCTGGTGCAAACCCACATTCAGCCACTAAGTCCACTGGATGGCCTCATTCCCAGAGAGCCAGTTTGGTGTAGTGGTTAAGTGCACGGACTCTTATCTGGGAGAACCAGGTTTGATTCCCCACTCTTCCACATGCAGTTGATGGTGTGACCTTAGGTCAGTCACAAGCTCTGGCACAGCTGTTCTCTCAAGGACAGTTTCTGTCAGAAGTTATCTCAGCCCCACCTACCTCACAGGGTGTCTGTTGTGGGGAGGGGAAGGGAAAGGAGTTTGCAAGCCGCTCTGAGACACCTTTGGGCAGTGAAGGGCGGGGTGTAAATCCAATCTCTTCTTCTTCTTCTACCTCACAGGGTGTCTGTTGTGGGGAGGGGAAGGGAAAGGAGTTTGTAAGCCGCTCTGAGACACCTTTGGGTAGTGAAGGGCGGGGTATAAATCCAAGCTCTTCTTCTTCTTCTACCTCACAGGGTGTCTGTTGTGGGGAGGGAAAGGGAAAGGAGTTTGTCAGCCGCTCTGAGACTCCTTTGGGTTGTGAAGGGCGGGGTATAAATCCAATCTCTTCTTCTTCTTCTACCTCACAGGGTGTCTGTTGTGGGGAGGGGAAGGGAAAGGAGTTTTTCAGCCGCTCTGAGACTCCTTTGGGCAGTGAAGGGCGGGGTATAAATCCAAGCTCTTCTTCTTCTTCTACCTCACAAGGTGTCTGTTGCGGGGAGGGGAAGGGAAAGGAGTTTTTCAGCCGCTCTGAAACTCCTTTGGGCAGTGAAGGGCGGGGTATAAATCCAAGCTCTTCTTCTTCTTCTACCTCACAGGGTGTCTGTTGCGGGGAGGGGAAGGGAAAGGAGTTTGTCAGCCGCTCTGAGACACCTTTGGGCAGTGAAGGGCGGGGTGTAAATCCAATCTCCTCCCCTGCTCCTCCCCCTCCCTCGTTTGCTCCGGAGCCATCCTTCCTGAGTGGAGACAAAAATGTGTGAGCCGGAGGCTAAAAAACCCCCTGTGAACTAGCTCACACTGACTCTTCTTAGAGGGAACACCACCCGAGAGAGGCAAAAGCTCAACAAACCTCATAGCAGGCATTCCCAACGTGGTGCCCCTGAGCACCACGGTTCCTGCCGGCACCTTTCCTGCCACCTGCCAACAGTGTTCCCTCTCAGCTGAGTTAGTGTGAGCTAGCTCACAGTTTTTGAGCCTCCGGCTCACACATTTTTGCCTTAGCTCAGGAAGGGAGGGCTCCAGAGCAAACTAATTGGCGCAGGAACTAAATGTCTCGCTCACAACTTCAATGCCTGTAGCTCACAAAGTAGAACTTTTGCTCACAAGACTCCACAGCTTAGAGGGAACATTGGAAGTGTTTTCTTTCCCCTTTAGAAAGCGGATGGGGCCCGGTGTGGCTTTACCCTGGTAGAGCTCCTGATTAGCCATTAGAGCTGTGATTGGCAGCGCGGAGTCTTCCTTTCTTTTTAAAAGCTGCTTTGACAGCCGGTGCCATCAGATCACAGGGATTGTCACGCGTGACTGAAGGCAAGCTCCGTGTGTGCGAGGAAATATGCTCAAATAATATGTTCATTGTAAATGGAACCCTGTCAGACAGCGCTTCTGCCTGAACTGCTGAAGCGTTCCTATCAGACTCATGCGTGACCTCATTGCTTGACGTTCTGTGGTGGGCCCCGCCTCTTACGGCAGCCATTTTGTGTCTGGCCCCACCTCCTGTGTCAGCCATTTTGCAGTCGCACATCCTGGAAAGAATCTTGCAATCATTCAGAGAGAATAACACTTTTTTAAAAAAACTTTTCAATTAACGGCAGGTAACAAAAACATAGAACTTAGTAGCACCGCACAACAGGAACCTTTTAATCCATGAACGCCTCCATCCTTCACAGCTTGTCACTCCCAAAGTCCATCTGTTTCCTGGAGAGCCAGTTTGGTGTAGTGGTTAAGGGCACAGACTCTAATCTGGGAGAAGTGATTTCCCACTCCTCCACTCGCAGTTGGATTCCCCGCTCCTCCACTCGCAGCTGCTCGATGACCTTGGGCAAGCCATAGTTCTCTCAGAACGGTTCTCTTAAGGATAGTTCTCTCAGAGCTCTCTCAGCCCCGCTGGGTGTCTGTTGTGGGGAGGGAGAGGGAAAAGAGTTTGTAAGCCACTCTGAGACTCCAAGTGAAGGGAGGGGTATAAATCCAATCTCCTCCTCCTCTTCCTCTTCCTCCTCTTGTTGGTGGATCAAGAATTCTCCAGCTGAACACTCTGTGCACCAGCTTCTAAAAGGAGGGTCCAGCTGAACTTCCCACTAGATGACACAGCCCTGAAACAATAATTCTACAATTTACAATTCAGAACAGAAGTCTCACTCCCTTACCAGTAAGGTAAAGGTAAAGGTTTCCCTTGCTCGAAAGCCAGTCGAATCTGACTCTAGGGATGCGGTGTTCGTCTCCGTTTCCAAGCCGAAGAGCCAGCGCTGTCCAAAGACATTCCTGTGGTCATGTGGCCGGCATGACTAGACGCCGAACTGCACAGAATGCTGTTACCTTCCCACCTAATTGGTACCTATTTGTCTACTTGCAATTTCTTGCTTTCGAACTGCTAGGTTGGCAGGAGCTGGGACCAGAGATGGGAGCTCACTCCGTCATGGGGCACTCGGGTCTCAAACTGCTGAACTACTGACCTTCCAGTCTGCAGTTCAGTGTCTTAACCACTTGAGGGCAGTCTGGCTTCCCTCTTCAGCTATCCACAAGTTCCGCACCCTTTTGCATCTAGAGGCTCCACCCCTTCCCGGCTCATTCCATTCCTAGCTAGGGGGTTACACACCCACATATTGCATATCCCAGAAATGAACCATCCACTTCTTCGAAAACCCCATCTGGATATCAAAAGTAGGGTGATTCTGCATCTAGCATTCGCTCCACATTTTTCTCAATTGGGAGGAAAAACTGCAGCTCAAAACCACATTCAGATACCTTGGGGGCAAGGCTGCACTGGCTGCAAAGTTAACTCTGAACGGCCATAAATCTATGCAGAAGGTACCATAAAATCCGATGATGAAAGGAAGCGAAAGCGGCACGGAGTGTGGAGGGTACCATAAAATCCGGTGGTCAAAGGAAGTGAAAGCAGCATGCAGGGCAGAGGGGATTTCTGTTCCAACGTGTCAGAATCTTGCAGCAATCGGGAACCAACAACAGGCTTTCAATGAAGTTTCCGTTTATTGTTCCAGCATAGGCAAGTCATCCATACACGTTCAGTGTCAGAACTAATTCAAAGGTTCGAAGCGGGGTCTCCTGATGGCTGAAAGCCAATCAGGGAAGAAGGCTTTGCACTCCTAAAACTAACGGGTTTTCCATTCCAAGGGAAAGTAGTGCGGCAGACGCCAAGGTCAAACAGTGATAAAAGGAATACTGAGAATCGAAACCACATGTACCAAACCCGAAAGAAGACATGAATCGACCACCTCCCCATCCACCAGTCACAATGGCAACATAACCGACATAACGTGGGTTTGGTATAACAACGGAGGGAAAAGCCAATGTGGAATCGGCTGTCGGTTGCCGAACTCGTACAAGCAGCTTATGTGCTCGGATATTCCTAGCTAGCTCGTATATACTTGGAGATCACGGCTTGTGACTTCGGGGCTTTCATCCTTTCTGTGGTTTGTAGGCATCTCCTGATCCTTGATTTATAGGAGCTGTTCCTGATTTGGCCCCGGAATTAGATTCCCCCACACACACATACACACGTGGTGAAATCCCAAGCTCCTACAAATCATGCAATGTTCGCTAAGTCTAATTGGGAGCCCCTTATTCAAGCAGGCCTTGTTGTAGATTGAATACATAAGAACTAGCCTCCAGCTAATGGTGAGTGCTGGCAGCAGTCACGACTCGGGCTGTCAAGGCCCTGGTTGCTGCCGAACAGCATGAGATGTGCGCATGTGGATTTAACTAATAGGCAGCCATTAGTGGGAGATCCAGGCCAAGTGATGGATTTTCAGCCGAGTGCCCCAGGCCAAGGGGAAAAAAAAACTTGTGAGAATAGGGACACTGACAACTGCTCAACCCCGTGACAGTTTATTCCTTCCCCTCTCGCTGTCGTCGACTGTACTAGGCCCAATTGCGCAGCGATATAAGAACAACATAAGAACATAAGAACATAAGAGAAGCCAATGTTGAATCAGGCCAATGGCCCATCTAGTCCAACACTCTGTCACACAGCAGCCAAAATATACCAGGTGCCATCAGGAGGTCCAGCAGTGGGGCCGGGACACTAGAAGCCCTCCCACTGCTACCCCCTTCAACACCAAGAATAGAGTGCATCACCTGCCCCAGACTGAGAACATAAGAACTTAAGAACATAAGAGAAGCCAATGTTGAATCAGGCCAATGGCCCATCTAGTCCAACACTCTGTCACACAGCGGCCAAAATATACCAGGTGCCATCAGGAGGTCCAGCCGTGGGGCCAGGACACTAGAAGCCCTCCCACTGCTGCCCCCTCCAGCACCAAGAATAGAGTGCATCACCTGCCCCAGACTGAGAGTTCCCATCTATACCCTGTGGCTAATAGCCACTGATGGACTTCTGCTCCATATGTTTATCTAATTCCCTCTTGAAACTGTCCATGCTTGTAGCTGCCACCACCTCCTGTGGCATATGTGGAATTCTGGGTGTGATGTTTGTGGTAGCTCCCAAAAGCTTGTGAATCCCAGCTTCCATTGAAAGCACAAACTGATTGCTGAACCTGCCACGGTGCAGAGGGCAACTTTCAAAGGTGATGGTGGAGGGCAATGCTCCCTCTAAGCTGTGGAATTTTATGAGCAAAAATTCTACTTTGAGAGCTACTGGCATTAAAGCTGTGAGTGAGTGATTTGGCTGCTGCATAAATTAGTTTGCTCTGGAGCCATCCCTTCCTGAGCGAAGACAAAAATGTGTGAGCTGGAGGATATAAAACTGTGAGCTAGCTCACACTAACTCAGTTTAGAGGGAACATTGGTGGAGGGTGATGGAGAGCCAGCCTGGTGTAGGGGTTAAGACTGTGGACTCTAATGTGGGAGAATGAGGTTTGATTCTCCACTCCTTCACATGCAGCTGCTGGTGTGACCTTGGGTCAGTTACAAGTCCTTTCAGAGCTGTTCTCTCAGGAGCAGTTCACAAAAGCGCTCTCTCAGCCCCACCTACCTCACAGGGTGTCTGTTGTGGGGAAGGAAAGGGAAGGGAAAGGGATTGTAAGTCACTTTTAGACTCCTTTGGGTAGTGAAGGGCGGGATATAAATCCAATCTCTTCTTCCCTAAGGTCCTGGAATTCATAAGGATAGAAGAAGAGCCCTGCTGGGTCAGACCAAAGGCCCATAAGTCTGGGATGTAGGAGGAGATCGACATTGTTGCATCTCCTGCCCTAAGGTTGCCCCTTTGGGGGAGTCTATATTATTAAAGGTTAAATCCATTACGAATCTAGATCTTACTCTGATGCCAGAACACTTGCCCTTGGGAGGTTGGAAATCATTGACATGCTCATACTCAATTAGAGAAAGGCTGTCATTATTGATATATGTGGCTAGAAACACTATGGCATTAGCCGGGAAATCATCACAACCCCCTACAATCGTACAGTGGCATCAAAAGTTATGGAAACTGTATAACATGGTGACACTCACAGATAATTTGGACAGCATCCTTAAGCCTTCTAGACAGTCCTGTTTTTCCTCGATATGGTTACCTATCCTTGATTACTTGTTGTCTCAAGGGGCGATCCCCCAATTGGCAGTGGATCTTGGAATATAAGGTTTTTATGTCCTATCAAGTAACTACACAAATATAATTTATTTTAGGTCAGATAGCTCAATTTCCCAGTGATCTGGTACGTTGTTATGTGTTGTAACCCCTACACCAGGAGCTGCGGTGGCTCAAGTGGTTAAGATGCTGAACTGCAGGCTGTGGAAGGTCAGTAGTTCGGCAGTTCGAGACCCGGGTGCCGCATGACAGGGTGAGCTCCTGTCTCTAGTTCCAGCTCCTGCCAACCTAGCAGTTCGAAAGCAAGAAATTGCAAGTAGATAAATAGGTACCACTTCGGTGGGAAGGTAACAGCGTTCCGTGCACCTTGGTGTTTAGTCATGCCGGCCACATGACCACGGAAACGTCTTCGGACAGCGCTGGCTCTTCGGCTTTGAAACGGAGATGAGCACCGCAACCCTAGAGTCGGATTCGACTGGCTTTCGAGCAAGGGAACCTTTACCTTTTACCTATGTGTTGTATTTTGTTTTACGCATTGTGTGTATATGCAGGGCTCTTTTTGTGGCAGGAACTCCTTTGCCTATTAGGCCACACACTTCTGATGTAGCCAGTCCTCCAAGAGCTTACAGTAGCCTCTGTAATAAGAGCTTTGTAAGCTCTTGGAGGATTGGCTCCATTAGGGGTGTGTGGCCTAATATGCAAAGGAGTTCCTGCTACAAAAAGAGCCCTGCTGTATATGTATATCATTCTATTCAAACACACGGTATGTATGGTGTTCTCAACAAAATGTTAATAAGGAGAAGTCCAGCATTCTGTTCTCACGGTAGCCAACCAGCTACTTCTAGGGAGCCCACAAACAGGAAGACTGAAATAGCATTATCCTGCCTGGGCTCTCCAGGAAGTGACCTAAAGGGGCATACTATCTCTGGTCATGGAGGGAGTAGATATTCATCATGATAATAGCCGGTGATAGCCCAGTCCTCCATGAATTTGTCCACTGCCCTTTTAACCCCCCCAAAATTGGCAGCCACGACCATGTCTTGTGGCAGTTAAGTCCCACAAATTAAGTAGAGGAGGTTTGAAGAAATATTTCCTCTTGTCTGCCCTGAATCCTCCCACTTCCGGCTTCAGCGGATGGCCCTGAGTTCTAATATTAGAGGAGAGGGAGAAAATTTTTTTTCCGTGTCCAGTCTCTCCATGCCATGCATTTATATACTATTAGCCAAATGTAGACCCTCTCTGTGGATACTTAAATCTGTGCATCGGGGCCACACTGAGGCTAAACAGATCTTTCCTCAAACTTGGGGGACTCCCTAAGTTTGTAGAAAAATCTGAATTAAAACAAAAAAAACAAAACACCAAAATAAAATTGTGTTGTCTGAACATGTGCAGAATAACACAATTAGGGAGACACGTGAGGTCTGTCTTGATGCTGGCAGCTGCTCTGGGCCCAGCATCTCCAGGAACTGGCAATCACTCTGCGCCTGGGTGCAGAAGAGGAAGTCTTATGTATTGAACCTAAGTCAGCTTTCAAGGTGAGCTTGCTTCTCTAGAACAATAGCTTACTAGGATCCTGGAGTAAACCAATAGATGTGTAATGTAAATAACTTATGTTTGGGAGTGTTTGTGTGGGGTGGGGGTGGGGTGTTTGCATGCTTTATAAGCAGGGCTCAAACCATGCTGCGAGTCCTTCTTGAGTTCCTGAAGTCACTAAATAAACTAGAGCTGATCACTGCAATACATCCAGAACCCAGTATTTAACAGAAAGATGCTGGCAGCCATTGCAACTTCAGCCACAGAAGAGAAGGACACTAGCTGCTGTTCCGGGCCCAGGAGTGCCAGTCACAGAAGCATTGGATGCTGGACACTGCTGTGGGCCCGAGTGTGGCAAATGCTGGCAGCAGCTGTGGGCCCGGGTACAAGGGGGAAGGACTGAGTGTTAGGTTGTACAGCTGGGAGCCTCGGCGGGCTCAGCAATGTGAAGGGATACGGGATGCCCCCCCCCCATGAGTCTTGCAGACCCACCTCTTGTAATTTCATAAATTTCTACCATGTCTCCCCTTACTCACCTTTTTTCCCCCTAGGCTAAACAGCCCTAAATGTTTCGACTGATCCGCACAGGGCAGCTGCTCTGGTCTGCTCCGATCTTCTCGGTGGCTCTTTTCTGTCCCTCTGGGATTCGTCCAGAGATTCATCCGGGGTTTCGTCCGGGCATTCGTCAAGCCCCCTGAATTCTCTGCACCCTTTTCAACCACATCGAACAAAATGTGTCATGGGCAGAGAAGCAAATGTGAGACTCCCTTTCCCAAGGGAGCTTACAGTCAATGAGAAGGGTGGGGAGGAGAGCAACAAGCGGATCTTCGCAAACACAGTTACCCGCTTTTAAACCTGATTACGGTTGGGAATGAGCACCAAAAGGTTAAGCTGAACATTGCGTGCACCAATCACGCTGCTGGCTTGCTGGTTCGTGGAAGGTTTTGATTTGATTTTATATAAGCACCGGGGCTGCTGTTTGCTTGCTTGTTTTCTCTAGTGCCATGTGGGCTGGTAGAAAGGGGGGGAAAGGGAGATTTGCATGCAGGGGCACATCGTGTGACTTTTCTTACGATGTCACCTCTAGCAAATGTTTTATTTATTTATCGACATCATATATACCTATCTCATCTGAATTTCTGCTGCCCACCATGCAGGTACATTAGTACGAGTATAGCCAGAGGCACAAGACCTAAGGTGTGACCCGGACGATAAAGATCAAAGAGATCTTGGCCCTAGACCCGTAGCCTGGAGCTTACGATAGCCAGCACAGTCATTCAGAATACACTCAGGATGTTAGCTTTGTTTCTTTGTCTTTCTTGTTTATATATATATAAACAAGATATATATATATCTTTTAATCAGGTTTGCTTTGGAAATGTTCCTGCTTCCGGTCCCTTTAGGGAGATAAGCAGCTGAGAAATGCCCTAAATAAATAAATGTGTTAACAGCTTTTGAAATGCAGACTCATTGCCTGTTGGCATTCAGGCAGGGGGTGCTGCACTCTGGAAGGCTGGAGGCCAATGTTATACTCCATGGTTCTTGGAACACCAGGCAGCAACTGCTGTGACATTTGAAGAGATGTGCACTGCAATCAGTAACGCAAGAAAGAAGGAGACAGAGACAGATTTCTGACCAGATCAGGTAAGATATGTGTAATCGGTAATTAGGACCTGAGGTATCTCAACCCCATTGGCTTTCCTTTAGAGCCATCGTGGGGTGGAGGAGATTAGAAAAAAAGCTAGGATGGAGCTTAGAAAGGAGGTTGGAATGGAAGTTCTCATGGAGGCTACAATGGAGGTTAGGTTCAGATGGAGGTTAGAATGGAGGTTCTCATGGAGGCTACAGTGGAGGTTAGGTTCGGATGGGGGTTTGGAGGTTAGGATGGAGGGTAGAATGAAAGTTCTCATAGAGGCTGCAATGGAGGTTAGGATAGAGGTTCAGATGGAGGGTCAGAGGTTAGGATGGAGGGTAGAATGGAAGTTCTCATGGAGGCTACAATGGAGGTTAGGATAGAGGTTTGGATGGAGGTTCGGAGGTTAGGATGGAGGGTAGAATGGAAGTTCTCATGGAGGCTACAATGGAGGTTAGGATGGAGGTTTCTTCCAGGAAAAGACTTGCAATGACATATTTATAGTACAGGACTAGGTTCTGCTTCACAGAGACAGTGATTAATTTATTTTTATTTATTTATTTGTTTTCGATATTTGTATCCCGCCCATCCCATGAGCGGGCTCATGGTGGGTCACATCGTCTCAAATAATACAATAAGGTTTCAAACACAATAAAACATTACATTATAAATATTTAAAATCAATAGTTGTAGCTGCTGGTGCAAAGTCCAGGCCATTAGTACTTTGTTACAGCCGGTTGCTGGCAGATGGGTGGCCAGTAAGTAGGAGACAGCAACCTCGGGGAGGCCATATGTGGAGGCCCACTGCCTCAACCAAAAGCCTGGCAGGACAGCTCCATCTTGCAGGCCCTGTGGAACTAAGATCCCACAGGGCCTTGATCTCAATGGGGAGCATGTTCCACCAGGTGGGGGCCAGGGCAGAAAAGGCCCTGGCCCTGGTTGAGGCTAGGCAGATGTCTTTTGGGCCAGGGAGCACCAGGAGATGTTGATTACCAGAGTGTAAAGCTCTTCGAGGCACATATGGGAAGAAACGGTCCCTTAGATATGTTGATCCCAGGCTGTATAAGGCTCTGAAGGTTATTACCAACACCTTGAAGTGAATCTGGTACTCAACTGGTAACCAGGGTAGCTGGCAAAGCACATGCCGAACATGAGCCCACACAGGTGTTGACATCAGCAGGCATGCCGCCGCATTTTGTCCTAACTGTAATTTCCGGATCAGTCTCATGGGGAAGCCTGCATAGAGCAAATTGCAGTAATCAAGCCTGGAGGTGACCATTGCAGGGATCACTGTAGCTAGGTCTTGGGGATGGGAAAGATATGGCTTCAGTAGCTGATCTGACTAAGATGAAAGAATGCAGATCTGGCAACTGCGGCAACCTGGTCCTCATAGGAACATAAGAGAAGCCAATGTTGGATCAGGCCAATGGCCCATCCAGTCCAACACTCTGTCACACAGTGGCCAAAAATACCAGGTGCCATCGGGAGGTCCAGCAGTGGGGCCAGGACACTAGAAGCCCTCCCACTGTTGGCCCCCCAGCACCAAGATGACAGAGCATCATTTGCCCCAGCCTGAGAGTTCCTATCTATACCTTGTGACTAACAGCCACTGATGGACCTCTGCTCCATATGCTTATCTAATTCCCTCTTGAAGCCGTCCATGCTTGTAGCTGCCACCAACATGGAATTGCCATTGCAGTTGGCAGTGAATTCCATGTGTTAATCACTCTTTGGGTGAAGACGTACTTCCTTTCATCCATTCTAAGCCAACTGCTCAGCAATTTCATTCAGTGCCCACGAGTTCTTGTATTGTGAGAAAGGGAGAAAAGTACATCTTTCTCAACCTGCTCTATCCCATGCATCATCTTATAAACGTCGATCATGTTACCCCTCAGCCGTCATTTTTCCAAGCTAAAGAGCCCCAAGTGCTTTAACCTTTCTTCATAGGGAAAATGTTCCAACCCTTTGATCATTCTAATTGCCCTTTTCTGCACTTTTTCCAATGCTATCATATCCTTTTTGAGGTGTGGTGACCAGAACTGTACACAGTACTCCAAATGAGGCTGCACCATTGATTTATACAGGGGCATTATGATACTGGCTGATTTGTCTTCAATTCCCTTCCTAATAATCCCCAGCATAATGTTGGCCTTTTTTATTGCAGTCACACAGTGTCTCAACATTTTCATTGAGTTCTCTACTATGACTCTAAGATCTCTCTCTTGGTCAGTCTCTGCCAGTTTGGATCCCATCAACGTGTATTTATATTTAGGATTTTTGGCTCCAATGTGTATCACTTTGCACTTGGCCACATTGAACCCCATTTGCCACGTTGACGCCCACTCACCCATCCTCAACAGATCCCTTTGGAGTGCCTCACAATCCTCCCTGGTTCTCACCACCCTAAACAACTGCATGTCATCTGCAAATTTAGCCACTTCACTGCTTACTCCCAACTCCAAATCATTAATAAACAAATTAAAAAGCATCGAACTGAGTACTGATCCCTGCGGTTCCCCACTGCTTACCACCCTCCACTGAGAAAATTTCCCATTTATACTCATTCCTATTAATTAGCCAGCTTTTGATCCACAAGAGGACTTGTCCTTTTATCCCATGACTATTGAGCTTACTTAGGAGCCTTTGATGAGGAACTGTATCAAAAGCTTTCTGTAAGTCAAGGTAAACAACATCTATTGGGTCCCCCTTGTCCACATGTTTGTTCACTCCCTCAAAGAACACAAACAGGTTAGTGAGACAAGATCTTCCCTTACAGAACCACTACACCAAACCAATGCGTGTTTGTCACATATGCCCGTAATCCAAAACCGCGGACACATTCCAGCTTTCGCCAAAGCTGTTTCCCCCTATATAAGCCCACCACATACACCAGTGACTGCATCCCAATAGAAGGGAGAAAAAGAAATAGTACTAAAGGCTAAATTAGATGTGGTGAGGGATCTTTATACATTTATGGGATCCAGGGAGGGATCTACTTTAAAACATCGAATGGAGGAAGGGAGTGAAAGGAAGGTAAGGATGAGTGATATAAAACCCTGCCTTCTCCAGTACTTCATTTTCTGCAATGCACTTTTCCCAGTCATAAGAACATAAGAGAAGCCAATGTTGAATCAGGCCAACGGCCCATCTAGTCCAACACTCTGTCACACAGCGGCCAAAAATACCAGGTACCATCAGGAGGTCCAGCAGTGGGGCCAGGACACTAGAAGCCCTCCCCCTGCTGCCCCCCCGCACCAAGAATAGAGTGCATCACCTGCCCCAGACTGAGAGTTCCCAGCTATACCTTGTGGCTAATAGCCACTGATGGACTTCTGCTCCGTATGTTTATCTAATTCCCTCTTGAAGCTGTCCATGCTTGTAGCTGCCACCACCTCCAGTCATGCCCCTTCCCATCTTCTTTCAGACTCAAGGTTCAGACCAAGACAGGGATTTGGTTTTTCTGTCACCTTTAGGGTTGCCAGACCCTGGGTCCCAGTGGGGTTTTTCCCACTTTGGGGTTTTATGATTTGCCACTGGCCAGCTGACCGGCAGGGGAAACCCTGTCCCCAAACAGGGATGTTGTCAGGTGAAGTCCCCATCGTGATGATTTCACCCAGAAGTGATGTCATCTCATTGGTGACATCATACGGCAACACTCTGGTCTGGGGGCAAACGTGGAGGTTTTGAACCCAGAGAACCATAGAGTTTTTTGCCCAAAACCCAGCCTGCCATGCATAGTGTTCCCTCTAAGCTGAGTTAGTGTGAGCTAGCTCACCGTTTTCTAGCCTCCGGCTCACATGTTTTTGTCTCAGCTCAGGAAGGATGGCTCCAAAGCAAACTAATTGATGCAGCAGCCAAATTGCTTGCTCACAACTTTAATGCCGCTGGCTCACAAAGTAGAATTATCGCTTACAAAACTCCACAGCTTAGTGGGAGCGATGTCGCCAAAGCGATGACATCACTTCCAGGTGATATCATTGCATTGGGGATGTTGTGTGCGACGTCTTGTCCACCCCCAGAATGCCCCCCCAAATCCCCCTGCTGCAACAGCAAAGGGACCTGACAACCCTAGTCACCTTCACAGCAATTACTGGGCTCTATTTTTTGTTAATATGTCAAACTAGGGGATACGGGACCTGGTTTGATTTCCTTGTTTTGTCAAAGTAAAGAAAAAAAATATCAAGAAAGAGAAGGAGAAGGAGGAGAAGGAGGAGAAGGAGGAGAAGGAAGAGGAGGAGAAGGAGGAGAAGGAGGAGAAAGAGAAAGAGAAAGAAGGAGGAGGAGGAAGAGAAAGAGAAGAAGGAGGAGGAGGAGGAGGAGAAGGAGAAAGAGGAGGAGGAGAAGGAGAAAGAGGAGGAGGAGAAGGAGAAGGAGAAGAGGAGGAGGAGGAGGAGATTGGATATATAACCAGCCCTTCATTACCCACAGCTCTTATCAGAACTATGGCTTGCCCAAGGAGATCCAGCAGGTGCAAGTGGAGGAGTGGGGAATCAAACCTGGTTCTCCCAGACTAGAGTCTGCACACTTAACCACAGAGATGAGTGAGAAGAAGCAGTGGATCCTAGACATCAAGGGAGAATGAAAAGGGGTTGCCGTCGCCTGGCAGCCACTACAGTCCCTTGGGGCTTCCTCTGCAGAACACCCCATTAAACGTTTGCAATGAAGATCTGTTTTTCGACTTTCGGGAAAAGTTCATCTGTCTGCCCAAAGACAATAGTTCGCTGAAGGGCTGCCAAAGTAGAGTCTCCCTTTCACATCGTTTTGTTACTTATGGATTCGCATTACGCACAGAAGCTCTTCTGCCCAGATGAGAGGATGCACCAGATGGCGGATCCATGTTTTTTAGGACTCCATACAAGCAAGTAAAAAATACACCCAGGCATTCCGGGAAGCCACTGTCCCCGTTTTGGCCTCCAAGATAATTGCAACCATATGGTTTTGGAGAGCATCTTTAACAAAAAAAAATGTTTGGAATGGCAACAAGGCTTGAGGGAGGGAAATATTATGTAGAGTGTTCTTGATCCCCATATATACAGAGAGCCAGTTTGGTGTAGAGGTTAAGTGCACGGACTCTAGTCTGGGGGAACTGGGTTTGATCTCCCCACTCCTCCACTTGCACCTGCTAGATGACCTTAGGCAAGCCATAGTTCTGGCACAGCTGTTCTTGAAAAAGAGCAATTTCTGTCAGAGTTCTCTCAGCCCCACCCACCTCACAGGGTGTCTATTGCGGGGAGGGGAAGGGAAAGGAGCTTGTAAGCCGCTCTGAGACTCCTTTGGGTAGTGAAGGGCAGGGTATAAATCCAATCCTTCCTCTTCTTCTAAAGAGAGCCAGTTTGGTGTCGTGGTTAAGAGCGTGGACTCTAATCTGAGAAAAATGGGTTTGATTCCCCACTCTTCCACATGCGGCTGCTGGCCTGACCTTGGGTCAGTCCCAAGTTCTCTCAGAGCCGTTCTCTCAAGAGCAGTCCTCCAAAGAGCTCCCTCAGCCCCACCTACCTAACAGGGTATCTGTTGCGGGGAAGGGAAAGGAGATTGTAAGGCACTCTGAGACTCCTTCGGGTAGTGAAGGGCAGGGTATAAATCCAGTCCTTCCTCTTCTTCTAAAGAGAGCCAGTTTGGTGTCGTAGTTAAGAGCGTGGACTCTAATCTGGGAAAAATGGGTTTGATTCCCCACTCTTCCACATGCGGCTGCTGGCCTGACCTTGGGTCAGTCCCAAGTTCTCTCAGAGCCGTTCTCTCAAGAGCAGTCCTCCAAAGAGCTCCCTCAGCCCCACCTACCTGTTGTGGGGAGGGGAAGGGAAAGGAGATTGTAAGGCACTCTGAGACTCCTTCGGGTAGTGAAGGGTGTGGTATAAATCCAATCTCTTCTTCTCTCTTAAACAGTGCACATTTAGTGTTGACATCAATTTACTCATCAACATCAGTTTATGTTCAGGTGGGCAGCCGTGTCGGTTTGCGTCCAGTGGTACCTTTAAGGCCAACAAAGTTTTATTCAAGGTACAAGCTTCCGTGTGTGTGTACACTTCTTCAGATGTAGTCTGTATATGAAGACGTGTGCATGCACATGGAATCTTATACCTTGAATAAAAAGTTTGTCACTGGACTCAAGCTTTGTTCATCAATTTATATGGTTTCTTTGCCAGAAAGCCATTCCTGGCAATTGTCTTTAGTTGATTTGCAGATCAGGCTTGACGGCAGCACATGTAAAAGGGATCTGGATGTTCTAGTTGATCACAAGTGCAACATGAGCCTGCAGTGTGCTGTGGCTGTGAAGAAAGCTAATGCAATCTCAAGATGCATTAACAGAAGCATTTTGTCCAGATCATGGGAGGTGGTGGTTCTTCTCTATTCTGCTATGGTCAGGCCTCACCTGGAGTCCTGTGTCCAGTTTTGGGTAACACATTTTAGGAAGGATGTCGACAAGCTCGAGCATGTCCAGAAGAGGGCGACCAGGATGGTGAGAGGGTTGGAATCCAAGTCTTATGAGGAAAGGCTGAAAGAGTTGGGTCAGTTGAGCCTGGGAAAGAGAAGGCTTAGAGGGGACATGATGGCAGTTATCAAATATTTGAAGGGCTGTCATGTAGAAGATGGAGCAGATCTATTCTCTCTTGCTCCGAATCACAAGACTAGATCTAATGGGTGGAAATTACAAGGGAGTTGATACCAGCTAAATATCAGGAGAAACTTCCTAACTGTAAGAGTGGTTGAGCAGTTGAATAGACTGCCTCAGGAGGTGGTGGATGCTCCTTCCCTGGACGTTTTTAAGCGGAGGCTGGACGACCATCTTTCGGGTACGCTGTAGGGCTATCTTTCGGCTATGCTCCTGCAGAGTGCAGGGGGTTGGACTAGATGACCTGCAAGATCCCTTCCAACTCTAACATTTATTATTCTATGATTCTATGAATTTGTGACTTCAGAGTCCTCTGAAGGAGTGGTTTGCTGCTCTCTGGCTGTGCGCATTCACCAAAGGAGAATGTGTTACCGGAACTTTATGGAAGTTGCCTCCCTATGGGGAGAAGGTCAATTTCTACCTATTCAATACCATCTCAGACTGCGATCTCCCTTCCCCAGAATATTAGAACTGAGGGTATCCAATGAAGCTGATGGGCAGTAGATTCAGGAAGGACCAAAGGAATGGGACCCAGTTTGGTGTAGTGGTTAACAGTATGGACTCTAATTGGGGAGAACCAGGTTTGATTCTCCAGTCCTCCTCCACATGAAGCCAGCTGGGAGACCCTGGGTCAGTCACAAGTTCTCTCAGAGCTGTTCTCTCGGGAGCAGTCCTTGAAGGAGCTCTCTCAGCCCCACCTACCTCGCGGGGTGTCTGTTGTGGGGAGGGAAAGGAGATCATAAGCCACTCTGAGACTCTGAGTGAATGGCAGGGTATAAATCCAATCTCCTCCTCCTCTTCCTTCTCTAGCCAGTTTGGTCTAGTGATTAAGTGCGTGGACTCTAATCTGGGAGAACCGGGTTTAATTCCCCACTCCTCCACTTGCACCTGCTGATGTGACCTTGGGTCAGTCACAAGCTCTGGCACAGCTGTTCTTGAAAAAGAGCAGTTTCTGTCAGAGCTCTCTCAGCCCCACCTACCTCACAGGGTGTCTGTTGTGGGGAGGGGAAGGGAAAGGAGTTTGTAAGCCGCTTTGAGACTCCCTTGGTAGTGAAGGGCAGGTATAAATCCAATCTCTTCTCTTGTTCTCTTCTTTACACAACACGTGATTAAGATGTGGGCACCTGTGATGACTTCACACTCAATGGTATAAGTTTACAATGCTGGTGGTATGCATGTTCCCACTGATGCACCGTCAGGACGACCCAGCTTCGCGTTACCATCTGCTTCCAATGAATTCTGACTTCTGTCTCTCTCCACCGACTCTCCCCTGCAGATGGATTTCATCTCCCCGACGCGCCCGTCCGTGCGTCGTTCCACACGGCGATAAGTAAGATTAAATGAGGTGGGGATTGGCTAACATGCTGACATTATATTCTGTACGCCACTAGATCCATCATCATAACCTGGCACAAGAGCGGCCTGCCAGACAGGAAATGTGAAAAGATGTCCCTCTTCTCCAGAGCTGAGTCTGCATGCTGGCATCAGGTGGGTAAGCCTGGAACGGTTCGGCACTCTCAGATCTGCAGATGAGGAGCCCTCTTTCCAATGCTCCAGGTTGTGATCGTCTGTATTTGGCCTACTACAGAAAGAAGGCACCCTCTTGTATCTGGGAGTGTACAGGGAGCTTTTTTCCCATGAGCCAGTTTGGTGTAGCGGTTAGGAACGCAAACTCTGATCTGGGAGAACCGGGTTCGAATCCCCCACTTCTCCATATGCAGCTTCCGGGGTGACCTTGGGTCAGTTATAAGTTCTCTCAGAGCTGTTCTCTCAAGGGCAGTTCTCTCAGAGCTCTCTCAGCCCCACCTCCCTCACAGGCTGTCCATTGTGGGGAGGGGAAGGGAAAGGAGTTTGTCAGCCGCTCTGAGACTCCTTTGGGTAGTGAAGGGCGGGGTATAAATCCAACCTCTTCTTCTCTTCCTCATAACACCACCTTGTTCCCCCTCCCTTCAAACACAGACTTCAACTCTAGGACTGCTATTTATCTATCTATCTATCTATCTATCTATCTATCTATCTATCTATCTATCTATCTATCTATCTATCTATCTATCTATCTATCTATCATCTATCTATCTATCTATCTATCTATCATCTATCTATCTATCTATCTATCATCTATCTATCATCTATCTATCTATCTATCTATCTATCTATCTATCTATCTATCTATCTATCTATCTATCTATCTATCTATCTATCTATTTATCTTTCGATTTGTATACCGCTTACCCCCAGAGGGCTCTGAGCAGTTCACATATTTCATTAACACAAATCCTAACTTAGGGCCACATACAAGGGGGGGTGACAAGCCTACCAGGCACCCTTATTGCAGCGAGTTGTTGTTATTTTCCTGTTGCCTTGCGGGCGACGTCCTCCTGGTGCTGGTCTTGATTTTTCCGACCTTTTTGTGGCTGTTGCAACATCTTTCGAGTTTGGGCCAAGTGCACGTTTTTGCACATGCTCGTTGACAGCCTCTGTCCATCCGGCTCCGGCCTGTCACGTCGCCCTGCCTCCGCGCCTGTTGTCCCAGCCTCCTTTCGCTCACCCAGCCTCGCCAGCTGCTCGCTGTTCGCCGCCGCTCACGCCGCTGCCACTATGCCACAAAGGCGGGTGCCCCCCCGCTCTAGGAGCAGGTACCCATTTGGTCTAATTGCCCTTTAATGGGCTTTCGAGCCGCTGGGTGAGTGGGAGCTGGGACCTAGGTCCGGGAGCTCACTCTGGCCACGGTGGGGCTCGAACAGCTGAAGCTGTTCGGCCAGATGTTGTGCAGGCTTTACTT
>JAPDNY010000018.1:142500-207500 GCA_029375565.1 Gekko gecko | reverse complement strand
AACCCCCTCTCCTTCCTCCCCCTTCTCCCCCCTGTCCTCCTCTTTCTTCCAGGGAAGAAACACCCAGAGGCAGAAAATTATCCTCTCTAGTGAGATAAGAATCCTCTGTCCCTATTCAGCTCTCAGAGGCCTATTGTTCTGAATTTGTGAATGAGCTCAAGTTCCGCAATCTCACATTGTAATCTCCCCTTGAAGCTTCTCTGTTTGTCGGAAGGGGCCATAGACGCCGTCTAGTCCAACCCCCTCCTCAATGCAGGATCAGCCTGAAACATCCCTGACAAGTCTCCATCCAGCCACTGGGGAGGGGGAGGTCACCACCTCCTTAGGCAGCCGACTCCACTGCTGAAGTATTCTTAGTGTAAAAAAAAAAATCCCTAATATCCAGCCAGTATCTTTCACCCCATAATTTAAACCCATTATTGCAAGTCCTATCTTCTGCTGCCAACAGGAACAGATCTCTGCCCTCCTCTGAGTGACAGCCCTTCAAATACTTCGAGAGAGACATCCTGTCCCCCCTCCAGCCTCCTCTTCTCCAGACTGAACATTCCCAAGTCCCTCGGCCTTTCCTCGTAGGGCTTCTTGGTCTCCAGGCCCCTGATCATCCTCGCCGCTCTCCTCTGCATCCGCTCCATTCTTCTGTTCACATCCTTTTGAAGTGAGGCCTCCAGAACTTCACACGGTACTCCAGGTATGGGCCATTTACTAGCTATTTCTCTGCAATGTCTAAGGCGTGAGTATGGCTCTTTCCAGTTCTTTTTCTTCTGCGCACACGCGCGGCGCACACCTTCTTGGCCGGGCATGGCTGGGTCCTGTTTGGCCTAGATCGATGTTCTGGCAGCATGCATCCCCCCACCGCACCCCCTGGGCCTGCAGGCAGGAAGGCGGAAAGCACAGGGCTTCTGGGCGGGCAGGGAAGCGCAGGACTTCTGGGCAGCGGGCACCGGCAGTCAGAGCGAGGCAGAGGTGGCAGAGGTGTCCAGGGAGAGCAAGGCTTTTGACGGGGCTGGGGGGTTGGGGAGCAGGGCAGACCCTGTTCAGAGTCCCAGGGCCGGCTCGCGTTCTAGGCGAATGCCTAGTTTGCCTAGTGGGTGAGCCGGCCCTAGGTGCGGCCCAACCAATGTGGTGAACAGCAGGGCTACGACACCTTATGGGTTGGATCTTATGCCTCTGTCGATGCACCCCAAGACCACGTTAGCCTTTTTTGCCACTGCATCACAGTGACTGCTCATACTTGGCTTACACTCCACCCGTACCCTGAGACCTTGTTCACGCCCACTGCCACCCATATTTCCTTCATCCTTCCAATGTCGCTATCTCCTATCACCCACATCCAGAGAGTTATCTTCATTGAAGGTATTCACCGAATAGCACGAGAAGGGGACAGGGTCAGACCCTGCCGTTTCAGCTAGTACATATGGTAGGTTTTAAAGGGTACTTAGGAAATACATGCACATGCTCCTAAGAAATTGGTAGTGGACTGAACCACATTGGAAGGAGAGAGAGAAAAAAATATGTCTGGCACCGGCTGCCATTAAACTAACTCAACACCCATGTGCCCCTGAGCGTCCTCGATCCAGGGGCTGTCCCACTTTGCCAAATACAGACATTTCTTTTGATTAGCTCAGCAGATCTCAACGGGTAAATGGCGCATAAGTAATAAAGCCAAGATCGGCAGGCAGCGGGGAGTCCTTGCTGAGCTGCACATCTGAGATTCCGCAGAGATTACAAGCAGAGATGTGGCGTTTTTTTTTTTAAAGGAAGCCGTTCAAAAAGCGCCTCTGGTTTTTTCCAGTGAAAGGAACGTTTCGAACTTCTGCATTTTTAAACGTGTTTGCCTTTTTGCAAGCGAACAGGGAGACCGAGAGGATTTTTACTATCCGGAGAAGGCGAAAGACAGGAGAGGTTTTCCGTTTGGGGGGTTTGGCCACAAAATGCCAATCACTGGATTACCTGGGAATCATAAGAATGGGAGAATAGTCTTGGTAGATTTGATCGAGTGCCCCTGCAGTCTGGTGTTCTTTCTCCAACAGTGGCTGGCTCGGTGGCAGATCCGCAGTGGTCCCAGCATGCTGCTTATTACATGTCTGTTTATATTGATTATATTGATTTACTCTGTGTAATCCACTTTGGGTCGCAGTGAGAAAGGCAGATTATAAATGTCGAAGAGCAAGTATTAATTAATTAATTAATTATTATTATTTATTATTTTAGATTTATATCCTGCCTTGCCTGCGGGATCTATTGAGTCCAGGAGCACCTGAAAGACCAACAAGACTTCCAGAGTATAAACTTTCAAGAGTCAAAACTCCTTCCCTTAGATATGAGAGCTTACATAGTCTTAGATATATCTTAGATATAAAAGTTTGACAGGAGGGCCTGGCGTAATCTGGTCCATGGGGTCGCGAAGAGTTGGACTCAACTGTGTGACTGAACAACAACAACAACCATAGAAGGAGGCGGAGGAGGAGATTGGATTTATACCCCGCCTTTCACTATCCCAATTAGTCTCAGAGCAGCTTACAAACCCCTTTCCCTTCCCATCCTCACAACAGACACCCTGTGAGGTAGGTGGGGCTGAGAGAGCTCTTTCGAGAACTGCCCTTGAGAGAACAGCTCTGAGAGAACTTGTGACTGACCTGAGGTCACATCAACAGCTGCATGTGGAGGAGTGGGGAATCAAACCCGGTTCTCCCAGATTAGAGTCTGCGCTCTTAACCACTCCACCAAACTGGCCTTGTTAGTCTCTAAGGCCGTGCCCACCAACACCTTTACTGGTGCCTGGCAAGTGTTTTTAGAAAGTGGGTGGGGCCCTGTGCTGGGCTTTTGCCCAGCAAGGCTTCTGATTAGCCAATGGAGACTTGATTGGCTGTGTAGATTTTTTTTTAAAGAAAAGGTTGCTACGGCAGCAGCTGCCACCACAGCACAAGGAACTTCACTGTGTGAATGAAGGTAAGATGCGGCCGCCACTTTGTAGAAGCCATTTTGTTTCAGCCATTTTGTGGCTGGCTCCATGTCCAGAGGCAGCCATTTTGTGTCAGCCATTTTTGAGGTGAGGCAGCGGTAGAGGTGAAGGGAACAGTGGGATGTTGGTGACAGAGGAGGCAGCTGTTGCCCCCAAAACTTTCTCCTGAGACCACTACCCAGGCCTGTAGCTAGGAGTCCCCCCCCCAGGGGGCTTTAAAGTTTTTGAGGGTCTTGGGTATAATGGAGGGTGGTCCTGGTTTCTTCACTCAGCAGGGCTTCTAAGTCTGTGCTACAGGCATGCAGCTTGCTGCAGGAGCACATAGCTTTAAAATATTTTTAAAAGGCAAAAAAAAAGTTTGTTCAGGGAGAAATATTGTCGAGCTGTCCCTTTAAGAAAGGGGGCAGAGCCCCAAATAGCCCCGCCATAGCTACGGGCCAGCCACTACCTCACCTTGTACTGTGATAGGGTTGTCTCTGAGTCAAATGCATGAATCTGAGAAACTCACAGGCAACAGGAGCGGTTAGCAGTGACAGCCAAGGAATTCCCCCAGTCTCTATGGTAAAGACCACAGAGATTAGAGGGATGCCTAGAGCATCTCCCAGAAGTGACATCACATCCTCCAAGCCTATGTCTGGAATTGACATTACTTGGCGAAGTCCCTAGAATATCACAGGGAAGGCGACATCAGATCCCCTGAAACTCCACATTCCCTATGCACTGCCCCCAAAAGCTCCCGAAGTTTGTTGGTGCAGGGATGGCAGCTTTAATAGGAACATGAGAAGAGCCCTGCTGTATCAAACCAGAAGTCCATCTAGTCCAGCATCCTGTTTCACACGATGGACAACCACTGTTGTTTGATAAAGAGCTTTTCCGAACATGTTATTTCATCACTCGTGTGCCCATATTGCATTGGGTTTTTTTTCTTCTCTGCACATGTTTTGGTCCCTATTGCACCTCTCCCCCCACCCTTTCCACACATGTTTTGCTCCTTTGAGTGGCTGCTTTGATATTTCAAAGAGAGTTGACAAAGATAATTCTTTTTCACCCTCTCCCAATATACTAGGACTCGAGGGCACCCAATGAAGCCGATGGGCAGGAGGTTCAGGACAGACAAAAGTAAATACGGCTTTACACAGAGTGTGACTGAAATGTGGAATTCGCTTCCAGAGAGTGATTAAACAGAGTGATTAAAATGTGGAATTCCTGTGATGGCCACAGGAATAAACAGCTTTAAAGCGGGATTCGATAGATTCATGGAGGATAAGTCTCTTGATGGCTACTAGCCATGGTGACTGAGGGGAAACTCCACATTCAGAGGCACGAATCCTCTGAATCCCAGAGCCAGGAGGCAACATCGGGGGAAGGCCTCAGCACTCCCACTGTGTGAGACAGGAAGCTGGACTAGATGGACCACTGGTCTGATCCAGTAGGGCTCTTTTGATGCTCTTAGATTCATGGAGCCAGTCTGTCAAAGGCTACTAGCCCTGGTGACTGAGGAGAGCCGCCACATTCAGAGGCACTAATCCTCTGAATCCCAGAGCCAGGAGGCAACCTTAAGGGAAGGCCTCCACCTCTATGCTCTGTTGTCGGCCCTCCAGAGGAACTGGCTAGCCACTGTGTGAGACAAGGATGCTGGACGAGATGGACTATTGGCCTGGTTCAGCAGGGCTCTTTGTATGTTCTTATCGCTGTATCACTGGTTTAGTCCTTTGCACTTTAAAAGGGCAGGGAAATAACCTGGAGATGCAGCGATGATATGGCAAAGGATCAGTAAAGGGAGCAAAACATATGCAGAAAGGGTGAAAAAACGTGCTGTATGGGCACACAAGTGACGAATATAAGAAGTGTGGAAAAGCCCAATGCCTGAACTAGTTCAGAGGCAGGCAACAAAGATGGTTGTGGGCAGGGCTCTTTTTTGTAGCAGGAACTCCTTTGCATATTAGGCGACACCCCACCCCCGCAATGTAGCCAATCCTCCAAGAGCTTACGGCAGCCCCTGTAAGAAGAGCTCTGTAAGCTCTTGGAGGATTGGCTACATTAGAGGTGTGTCGCCTAATATGCAAAGGAGTTCCTGCTACAAAAAGAGCCCTACTAAGGACTAACGGAATTTGTGGCAGGGGGTGAGATTTGGACTCACTGCTCACTTCTTCGGACACAGTCTGAACAAGTGAGCAGTGACTCACCGAAGCTCACACCCTGACGGAAATTTTGTTAGTCTTTAAGGCCCTATCAGACTCTTGCTCTTTTCTACTCCTAATGGCAAGGGCGGTTCAACCCTGGAAATGACTGCTGATTGTAGGAGACAATATTTGTGTAATGTACTCAGACATAATGCAATCAGTCATAATGCAATCAGACCTGACCACATGTGAGGCAAGGAAGCCATGCGGTCAGGCAAAAACATCCAAGCTTCACTCACCTGAACAAAGGACTCAGCGGATCCTAGCCCGCTCCAATCAGAGAGTTAGGCTCCCAGCTGAGAGCCTATGGAACTCTCGGCCACTGTAAATAGCCAATGTCTTGATCGGGGTGTGTTTTGGGTGTGGGGTTTTCAGGGGACCTAAAGAGCCTCTTGCTCAGGATGAAAGAGGAGAGCGCAAAAGTGGGCTTGAAGCTCAACATCAAAAAAACTAAGATCATGGCATCTGGCCCCATCACTCCTTGGCAAATAGAAGGGGAAGTCGTAGAAGTAGTGACAGACTTCATGCTCCTGGGATCCCAGATCACTGCAGATGGTGACTGGAGCCATGAAATTAAAAGACGCCTGCTCCTTGGAAGGAAAGCGATGGCAAACCTAAACAGCATGATAAAAAGCAGAGACATCACCCTGCCAACAAAAGTCTGCATGGTCAAAGTAATGGTATTCCCCGTAGTAATGTATGGCTGCGAGAGTTGGATTATAAGGAAGGTCGAGTGCCGAAGAATAGATTCTTTTGAACTATGGTGCTGGAGAAGACTCTTGAGAGTCCCTTGGACTGCAAGGAGATCAAATCATTCAATCCTAAAAGAAATCAACCCTGACTGTTCCCTGGAAGGCCAGATCCTGAAATTGAAGCTCAAATACTTTGGCCACCATATGAGAAGGGAGCATTCACTGGAGAAGACCCTGATGCTGGGAAAGATTGAAGGTCAAAGAAGAAGGGGATGGCAAAGGATGAGATGGTTAGACAGTGTCATCAATGCAACGAACATGAAATTGAGCAAAGTTCAGCGGACAGTGGAAGACAGGAGGGCCTGGCGTAATCTGGTCCATGGGGTCGCAAAGAGTCGGACTTGACTGTGCGACTGAACAACAAACCGGCTTGCGAGCCAGGTAAGGTTGTCTTGTTCTTGAACTAATAAAGTATGTGAGAGCTGAAATCACTCGTCAGCCTCAGTACTTTTCAATTTGCTAAGCTCGGTTGCATATTTTAAAAGTTATGGTTATGCTGATTTTAAAAAAAAAGAAAAGAAAAGAAATCACTTTCCCTTATTCAAGATGAAGCATGAAGTGCAAAGTGAGACACAGACTTAAATATTATCTAAAGAGATATCCTTGGCAGGGGTGAATATCACGCACAGCGTTCCTAACTGAGAGCCAGTTTGGTGCAGTGGTTAGGAACACGGACTCTAATCTGGGAGAACCGGGTTTGATTCCCCATTCTGCCACATGCAGCTGCTGGTGTGACCTTGGGTCAGTCATAAGTTCTTTCGGAGCTGTTCTCTCAAGGGCAGTTCTCGAGAGAGCTCTCTCAGCCCCACCTGCTTCACAGGGTGTCTGCTGTGGGGAGGCGAAGGGAAAGGAGATGGTAAGCCACTCTGAGACTTCTTCGGGTAGTGAAGGGTGGGGTAGAAATCCAATCTCTTCTCTTCTTCTTCTAAAAGCATACCCTGTATTGCAATTTGTTTGCAAATTTCCAAAGGCCTTGCGGTTAGCATTCCACCTTGAACAAATCCACCTTGATTGAATCTGCCTCACACTGGCCGGACACTGTTCAGCCTCCTTTCGAACTAATTAGGCTGTTGGCCTCCGTGAAAGAAGATCACTCCCATGAAATCTCCTCTGCTCCTGTTTCAAAATCCTTAGTAAGGGACTGAAGGTTTTATGCTCCTCCCTAACTGCTCTTTACGATCTCAGTCAGTGGCGGGTGGCAGTTTGATGCTCTGTCAGAAGAGTGGACTTGAAACAAAAGGCTCTGGGGGACCGGAGGCATTGTCCTTCACCGCCAGCTGGCTGGGTGTCAGGACAAAGTTCAGAGAAAGAAGTTCAGTGAGGACTGGAAGCGAGAGGCCCTTAGAAGCGTCAAACTTCTCTTTGAGCCCCGGGAGCCGATATTCCTCTCGAGAGGCGGTCGAGCTACAAAGTGTTCATCCCCTATTAGACCTTGTTTATTTACCAGCAAAATGCCCATCATAGAATACACAGGAGAGGCCAGCGTAGTCGTTTCAAGAACTCTGAGGGACATTATTCAGGGTTTGACTGTGTCTTCTGCAAGCCTCCATGATAATTGTCAAGTGATGGAAGGGCTGTTTGGCCATCACCGCCAGCACATCTCCAAGCGTGAAAAAAGGAACTTTGAGGCACATCTAGTTCTATGAATATTTCCCATACTCTGTTTTGAAGTCACGGTTTAAAAGTGAAGGCAGGCTGGCAGGAGTAGAGTTGCTAAACTCCAGGCAGGGCCTGGAAGCCTCCCACCATTCCAACTGGTCTCCGGATTATAAAGATGTGTTTCCCCTAGAGAAAATGGCTGCTTTGGAGGGTGGACTCTACGGCATCGCATCCCTGCAGCTGGCAACCCTGGAGGAGACTCTACTATTTGGTGTAGTGGTTAAGTCCGTGGACTCTAATCTGGGAGAACCAGGTTTGATTCCCCACTCCTCCACTTGCACCTGCTGATGTGACCTTGGGCAAGCCATAGTTCTGGCACAGTTGTTCTTGAAAAAGAGCAGTTTCTGTCAGAAGTTCTCTCAGCCCCACCTACCTCCCAGGGTGTCTGTTGTGGGGAGGGGAAGGGAAAGGAGTTTGTAAGCTGCTCTGAGACTCCTTTGGGTAGCGACGGTATAAATCCAATCTCTTCTCTCTTCTTCCGTTTAAGTCTGTCAGTGTCATTTGGTGTCCCGCCTCAAGTTTTAGTATGATGGGAGAGGGAGAAAGAAAGCTCTCTCTATCCACTTCCTCTACCCCTTGCAGGGCACACACCTCTGAGGGCTTTTCCAATTTCGCCATTGCCTTCCTCTGCAGTCATCCTCGGAGATCTCTGATCCAAGGACTAACCAGGGCTGACCCTGCTTAGCTTCTGGAATTTGACGAGACCGGGCTGTACCATGTCACCCGTCTCCTAACAATTATTTCCCACTGAGGGACGTGGATCCCGCCTCTGTTAATTTGAGCTCCACCCTTAGTAATACATTTGTACAATGTTGTCAGGTAATCCTGCCATGAGGTGGATGGATGGGACGGAGGGAGGGATGGTTTGCAACTTCTCATGTATGGAATGTAGGGAGGTGTGCAGGTTGCCTAGGAGATTCAGGATTCCATGGCCTGGGCACCCTGTTATCTCACCAAATGTCCTTGGTCTCACAGTTCTGGTTTCCTCTGCCTGAGACAGCATTGGGACAATTTGGTTATTTACTGCTTTAGAACTTTCGCACCTCTTCCCATGCGTGGGCTTAGTGACTATTGGTAGATGGAGAGGGGGGGCACTTTGAGTGGGTATAATTGTAGGCGCCTCTTTCGATTTAGTCATCCCTGACAAAGAGATGTTACCGTGCCTTTAGAACTGCTTTCAATAAATGCTATCTTCTTTAGGAAGCCTGGTGTTTGACTGACTTTCTGAAGCGCCTGACAAATGTGCTCAGAGAAACCATTTCCTAACAGTGTGGCAGGGCAATCAAGACATGCTGGTGAAACAAACAAGCAGAATTGTTATGTCCGCTGATCGCCACTAGGCGACAGTGACATTTACCAGAGCTTGCAGCTCAAGAGACAATAGGAACTAGGATCCTGAAACCGCAAGTGGTCACCAATGGGAACCTTGGCGGGAAGTTTAAACCCACCAATGAGACTTGGGGGTGGTCCACGGGGACTGTATATAGTTGGCCATCTGGCCAGTATTTGTTGTTCTGCTGTGTACTAGTAAACCATGTGCTGGTTATCACACTGTTTCCTGATTCCTTAATGCGTCAAACCCTCTACACAACAAAAATCTACACAAGAAGGAAATCTCCCCCCGCCCACTTCCTGTCTGTTACAGATGATAAAACCAGAATGTCTGCATGGAAAGTCATTGGTGATTATCAACAGTACACCAAAGGAGAGAGAGTTGTTGTTGGTGGGGAAATCAACAGAAGAAGGAGGAGGAGGAGGAGGAGGAAGAGGAGACTGGATTTATACCCCTCCCTTCACTTGGAGTCTCAGAGCAGCTTACAAACTCCTTTCCCTCCCCCTCCCCACAACAGACACTCTGTGAAGTAGGTGGGGCTGAGAGAGCTCTGACAGAAACTGCTCTTTTTCAAGAATACCTCTGACGAAACTATGGCATGCCCAAAGTCATCCAGCAGGTGTGAGTGGGGGAGTGGGGAATCAAACCCAATTCTCCCAGATTAGAGTCCACGCACTTAACCACTACACCAAACATTATAGACACGGTTTGCATTTTTACTGCTAACACAATTGTTGACACAGTAAATCAGTGCTTAACATCACAAATGGCCTCCCACAAATTGTGAAGTAAATCCCCCAGACTTTTACTGGTCTCATAAATGAAATTTTAACATGTAAATGGCCTTGCGGGCATAGCAGGGTAAATCCCATAGGTTTTTGTATCAGCGTCTGAGTCATATCGTGTGTTTGTGATTTGGAAGGGGGGTATCATTTGACGGGTTTTCCTTTAAAAACTCCACACACAAAAAAGATCAATTGAGAAACTTAGCAGAAAGGATTTAAAACAACGTGTTGAGGACTGGAACGTCGGCTTCCCTGTCCTTCCTGATTTTGTGATGCCTTCTGATTGACAGCCATTGTCAGTGAGGAGCTGCGGCAGCTCAGTGGTTAAGACGCTGAACTGGAGGCCGGAAGGTCAGTAGTTCAGCAGTTCATGACCCGAGTGCTGCAAGACGGAGTGAGCTCCCATCTCTGGTTCCAGCTCCTGCCAACCTAGCAGTTCGAAAGCAAGAAACTGCAAGTAGATCAATAGGTACCGCTTCGGTGGGAAGGGAACAGCATTCCATGTGCCTTGGCATTTAGTCATGCAGGCCACATGACTACGGAAATGTCTTCGGACAGCACTGGCTCTTTGGCTTGGAAACGGAGATGAGCACCGCAACCCTAGAGTCGGACTCGACTAGCTTTCGAGCAAGGGAACCTTTACCTTTACATTGTCAGTGACGGACTGATAGAACTCTGTGTCTTTGTGTACTTCCTCTTGCACAGACATTTTATTACGGTCACATATCAACCATCAATGCAGCAGGAGGCAGATAAATAACTGATAAAAGAACAGGAAGATCATGGAACATAATGACATCTGAAATTATAAACAGGAATCTAAAAAGTTTAAAATACAGAAATGGTAAAACTAATATTAAGGTCAGAAATTAAAAAAATAAATCTAGGCCTATCTGTACTTCTTTATCTCTTCCCTCGCTCGCTCGCTATGCCAACCAACCAAATTTGGCAACCATCCTACTCAGCTTTTGATTATCACCTGCCAACATAATTGACAAAAGTATCCTTTTACTTCCTCTTGCAAGAAGGAAAGGGATGAACACGCATTTGCAGATGTGCTGTGGTGTTTTGGAGGAAGGAGAAAAGAGACGTTAAGTTGCAAAATGATATCTCATGTTTATAGAGCATCTTCGGCTCCCGGAGGTCCCCGTACGCTTTACGAGAGGCATAAAGCATGTGATAAAGTTTGCATTACAACAGAGAATGATTCCGATTCCACGTTATGATGTATTTCTGTACCACTTAAGTCGTATAATCATTGCCGGATATGGTTGTTGCTGAGATCGGTTAGCAGGCAAACTCGGGAATGAAATGTGTGGTCCCGTCAAAGCGGAACAGTCTTCGGGAATCACTCGCGGCCTTAACAAAAGGCACTTCAACACAGGCTGAATAATGCTCCGTCAATCCATTTCCAATGCACTTTGATGAGAGGTTGCAAGTGGATTTTGCCATGGGAAGACCCAGCTGCAAAGTACATTGGAAGTGGACTGAAAGTGCACACATCTGGTAGATGCAGGGCTCTTTTTGTAGCAGGAACTCCTTTGCATATTAGGCGACACACCCCTAAGGTAGCCAATCCTCCAAGAGCTTACAGATCTCTTCTTACAGGGGCTACTGTAAGCTCTTGGAGGATTGGCTACATCAGGGGTGTGTCACCTAATATGCAAAGGAGTTCCTGCTACAAAAAGAGCCAGTGATGCAGCACACGTTCATTCAGGAAATGTTCTGTAGGGAGGCTAATGCGTTTGGTTATGCTGCCGTTTGATCAGAAACTTACGTTTCGATCTCACTTTCCCCTTTGAACCCATTTATATTTTTTTATATCACTTGCTCTTCCCGCAGGCTGACTTTATCTCCTCGGTGCTGTGTAATTCTAACAATATTTTAGTGTCAGTTGGGTGCCGTGATGTGACATTAAAATGGCATAAAAGAAAGACATGAACCAGGGAAACCGACGACACGAATGGACAAAATGAAAAGGCCCATAATGACAAGGTTTTTTTAAAACAAACAAACAAACAAAAGGAAATGAAATGAAATGAAAAAGGGCAGATCCCTGCATGCCTGGTAGCGTTGGTGTTTCCATCAAGAATGCAGTTAAAGAAGGTAATAGGAACAAGATCTGCCCTTGGTAAGAATTGGACACGGACACAAAAAGTAGATTCAAACAATTCAGGACCGTCTTACATGTGGGACTGAGTCTCTCAGTAAGAGAAGAGGAGATGGGATTTATAACCCGGCCTTCACTACCTGAAGGAGTCTCAGAGTGGCTTACAATCTCTTTTCCCTTCCCCTTCCCACAACAGACACCCTGTGAGGTCGGTGGGACCAAGAGAGCTCTCTCGAGGACTGCTCTTGAGAGAACAGCTCTGAGAGAACTTGTGACTGACCCAAGGTCACACCAGCAGCTGCATGTGAAGGAGAGGGGAATCAAACTCGGTTCTCCCAGGTTAGAGTCTGAACTCCTAACCACTACACCAAACTGGCTTTCTAAGACCCCCCTCGCCTCCTTTGATTGCCATCACAAGGCCTTCTAGAGTTGCCTTTCCCACATGTCAACCACCAGGGCAAGGGTGTTTTCAGTGGCTTCCCCTTGTCTCTGGAATCAGCTACCCAGGGGATGTTCATGCCCTGCGGGATCTTTTAACATTCCATAGGGCAAGTGAAGATGCTTTGTTTCCTGCAGACTTTGGTTAGGGTTATGAACCGGGGAGATGACCGTTTCTTTCAATTCACCAAGCCATTTGTTCTTTTATTATTTTGATTGGTTTTATTGTTCAGTTTATTTTTTTTATTTGTATATATTGCATTTTTAAATGTTGTATTATAAATGTTGTAAGCCATCCCCCCAAATAACCGCCTAAGATCATGTATTCAGCCCCGTCACTCCTTGGCAAATAGAAGGGGAAGTCGTGGAAGCAGTGACAGACTTCATGTTCCTGGGATCCAAGATCACTGCAGAGGGTGAGGGCAGCCATGAAATTAAAAGACGCCTGCTCCTTGGGAGGAAAGCGATGGCAAACCTAGACAGCATAATAAAAAAAAAAATAGAGACATCACCCTGCCGACAAAAGTCCGTATGGTCAAAGCAACGGTCTTCCCAGTAGTAACGTATGGCTGTAAGAGTTGGACCATGAGAAAGGCCGAGCACCAAAGAATAGATTCTTATGAATTATGGTGCTGGAGAAGACTCTTGAGGGTCCCTTGGACTGTAAGGAGATCAAATCAGTCAATCCCAAAAGAAATCAATCCTGACTGTTCCCCAGAAGGCCAGAGACTGAAGCTGAAGCTCCAATATTTTGGGTCACCAAATGAGAAGGGAGCAATCAGTGGAGAAGACCCTGATGCTGGGAATGATGGAAGGTCAAAGAAGAAGGGGACAGGAAAGGGTGAGATGGCTAGACAGTGTTATTGATGCAATGAATATAAAGTTAAGCAAACTCTGGAGGAGGACAGGAGGGCCTGGCATGATGTGGTCCATGGGGTCGCGAAGAGTCAGACTAAACTGTGTGACTGAACAACAGCAACAACAAAGCCACCCCAAGCCCCTGTGGGGAGAGGGTGCAGGGTATAAATTAAACCATTCATTCAGTCAATCAATCAATCAAACCTCTTTCTTTTGAGGTTTTTAAACAGAGGCTAGATGGTTGTCTGACAGCAATGCTGCTTCTGTGAACTTAGGCAGATCCTGAGTGTCATGCCTGTCCTTGACTCAGCCCCTGACCCAGCCCCTGACAGCCAAAACAGGGAAGCTTCGGTACCTTTAAGGGCTGAAGAGGCACCAGGACCTGCAACCGATGTAAGTGCTGTGGAGGATACACAGCAGCCTGAGCCAACTGTGGGATGCTTTGCACCTGGAGCGGTGCCTGAAGCAAGCACTTCACCACCTGCCTCTCCCCCACCTGTGCACCGGCTAAGGGATCGTCGGCGTCAAGACCTGGCCAGCCGAAGAAAAGAGTCACGCTCCAGAGAGCAAAGAACCTTGAGCCCTGAGTATTAGCAGCAGTCAGGACCTTGCTCACAGGTGCTCATGGGCTACGGAGCCAGAGCACTATTTAGGAAAGCCTCTGGCCATGAGCACACTTGTGCTAGCAACGTCGTTGTCAGGACCTGAATCTTTGTATCTCTGCCTCAACCCTTGTGAAACCCTTACCAGCTTTTGACCCTTGGCTTCGTGGACCCTGCGTTTCTCTCTGACTCCTCTGGCATTGTTGTGATTTATGGACTTGACTCTCTGGTATGTCTGACCCTACTTATGGACTGTGATTTAAAACCTGTTTGAACCGTGCTACCTGATTTACTCGGCTTTAACCTTGGACTGTTCCTAGACTTTTGCTCATTCGTGTCACACCTTGGGGTCCTGCCCTGACACTGAGAGGGAGGGCAGGAAGGGTTGTATTGGTGCTTCCTTCTCATGGACCTATGCCTGGAGGGGGAGATTGGATTTATACCCCACCCTTCACTACCCAAAAGTGTCTCAGAGCAGCTTACAAACTCCTTTCCCTTCCCCTTCCCACAACAGACACCCTGTGAGGGAGGTGGGGCTGAGAGAGCTCTTTCAAGGACTGCTCTGAAAGAGCTTGTAACTGACCCAAGGTCACCAGCAGCTGCATGTGGAGGTTGGGGAAATCAAGCCTGGTTTCCCCAGATGAGAGGCTGGTTCAACTCTGTCCCTAAACTTACATTCTACACTACATGCGAGTTCACCCCTGTAATTATCTCGGGGTATTGTTTGTTTCCACATTACATTGAGGTCACCCCGGTTTCGCTCCACACTTGTCCCGGGATAAACGGACGCTGTTATAACCAGGGATAAATGCACGGTATTGTGCCGTGAGTTGAACTGTGATAAAACCGGGGGTGAGATCCAAGTGCGGAAAGGACCATTGTTGCTTCTCCAGTGAATCCTGGTGCTCAGTTCGAAACCTTCCGCTATACTGGCCCCCTAACTCTCCATGTTCTGACTTCCGGATCCAGCCCTGTTCAGCTGGAACACGCTGAAGTTTTCTAGTGGCAGGTTCAAGAAAAGTTGAGAGAGACACCGCGATGGGCGCTGTGCTGGTAAGGCAGCCAAGTCCTGTTTAAACATTTAAAAGCATCTCATGAAATTCCCCCCGGAGGAGAAAGGCAGATTACATTGTATCGTCAGCCTGACTTTGAGAGTTGGCCTCATTAATCACAGTTAACGCTCCTCGTTTCTGAGGTTAGCCGTCGCAGTATCTTATAAACTGACACAGCCCACAGCAGGAGAATATTACCAATCCATCTAATAAAAAGAGATAATCCCATTGTCCTGGTTAAAGATATCTTCTCGCGGCCTTGGCTCTAGAGATCCCAGTTACATTTATTTGCCTCCTTTCTCAAAGGAGTTGACATCAGCTTTCCAAAGCAGGTGCCCAACCAGACTCTGAGCCCTTGTTAGGAGGAGGAGGAGGAAGAGGAGGAAGAGGAGGCGGAGATTGGATTTATACTCACCGGGAGCTGCGGTGGCTCAAGTGGTTAAAACACTGAACTGCAGGCTGTGGAAGGTCAGTAGTTCAGCAGTTCAAGACCCGAGTGTGCCACATAATGGAGTGAACTCCCGTCTCTAGTTCTAGCTCCTGCCAACCTAGCAGTTTGAAAGCAAGAAATTGCAAGTAGATAAATAGGTACCACTTTGGTGGGAAGGTAACAGCGTTCCATGCGCCTTGGTATTTAGTCATTCCGGCCACATGACCACGGAAACGTCTTTGGACAGTGCTGGCTCTTTGGCTTTGAAACGGAGATGAGCACCGCAACCCTAGAGTCGGATTTGACTGGCTTTCGAGCAAGGGAACCTTTACCTTTACCTTTTACTCCCTACCCAAAGGAGCCTCAGAGCGGCTTACAAACTCCTTTCCCTTTCCCTCCCCACAACAGACACCCTGCGAGCAGTGTTCCCTCTAAGCTGAGTCATTGTGAGCTAGCTCACAGTGCTTTAGCCTCCAGCTCACACATTTTTGTCTTAGCTCAGGAATGATGGCTCCAGAGCCAACTGATTTATGCAGTAGCCAAATAGCTGGCTCAAAACTTTAATGCCAGTAGCTCACAAAGCAGGATTTTTACTCACAAGACCTCCACAGCTTAGAGGAAGCATTGCCTGCGAGGTAGGTGGGGCTGAAAGAGCTCTATCGAGAACTGCTTGTGAGAGAACAGGGCTGTGGTCACACACGGTAAAACCATCCACCTTCAAGCCACTTTCAATGCACTTTCGAACTGGGTTTTTGCCAGCTCACAAGGTCAAAATCCAGTTGGAAAGTGCATTGAAAGTGGATTATTTGGGGTGTGTGACCGCAGCCGAGCTCTGAGAGAACTTATCACTGACCCAAGGTCACACCAGCAGCTGCATGTGGAGGAGCACTAACAAACCTATTATTAGTAGGGATTGCAGATCGAGCTCAGTGGTAGAGCTCCTGTTTTGCATTGCCAAAGGTCCTGGGTTCCAATTCCCGACATTGCTAATGATCGCATCCCAGGAAGCACGTATCAAAGCATACCGTTTTCATCCCCGGTAGAGCTGCTTCCAGCCAGAGCAGAAGATGACTTGGGATGGGGCAGATTCATAACTGAATTGAGCAGAAAAAAAAACATTTGAGGAGGGGCTGTTTGAGAGGGACGTGGTTAGGGTTATTGGCCTCCAGCTGGTCCCTGCTATTACAATTGGTCTACAGGTGACTTAAGATTAGTTCCCCTGGAGAAATGGCTGCTTTGGGAAGGTAGAATCTATAGCATTATACCCAGCTGAGGTCCATTCCCTAAACCCCACCTAAGGCTCCACCCCCCCAAAAGAAATATCCAGGAATTTCCCAACCCAGAGCTGGCAAACCTCAACGTGGTTCTATTGGGGGTAGTCATGCAAGTTATGCTTAAGTTGGAATTTTGGACTGTCAGAGGCAAATTAAGGCTCCCTGGTGCCCTAAGCACAGACCAATCTTGGTGTCCCACTCCTTTCCACACTGACTCAGTCCGTTTTAGTTGTTCACCTGTCTGACCAGATGCAGGTTGCAGCAATACAAAAATTTATTCATATGATAACACAATATACTGTGCAAACTAAGCCAAGCTCAAAAAGGATATTATAGCATTGGAAAAAGTGCAGAGAAGGGCAACTAGAATGGTAAAAGGGTTGGAACACCTTCCCTATGAAGAAAGGTTAAAACGCTTGGGGCTCTTTAAGCTTGGAGAAACGACAGCTGAGGGGTGACATGATCGAGGTTTATAAGATTATGAATGGGATTGAGCAGGTTGAGAAAGAAGTACTTTTCTCTCTTTGTCACAATACAAGAACTCGTGGGCACTCCATGAAATTGCTGAGCAGTCGGGTTAGAACGGATAAGAGGAAGTCCTTCTTCACCCAAAGAGTGATTAACAGATGGAATTCACTGCCACGGGAGGTGGTGGCAGCTACAAGCATGGACAGTTTCAAGAGGGAATTGGATAAACATATGGAGCAGAGGTCCATCAGTGGCTATTAGCCACAAGGTATGGATGGGAGCTCTCAGTCTGGGGCAGGTGATGCACTCTGTTCTTGGTGCTTGGGGGGGGTTCAACAGTGGGAGGGCTTCTGGTGTCCTGGCCCCACTGCTGGACCTCCTGATGGCACCTGGTATTTTTGGCCACTGTGTGACAGAGTGTTGGACTAGATGGGCCATTGGCCTGATTCAACATTGGCTTCTCTTATGTTCCTATAGCTACATAAAGTTCTACAAAATGCAATACAACATCTATTTTAATATGTCACAAGTGAAATGTATCAAAGTTCCAATATTCATGACCTGAAAGGCATTTTTCTACATTTTTTTCACCCTTTCCCCAACTTTGTGGTGCCCCCTTTGGCCCTGGTGCCCTAAGCACGTGCTTAGTCTACTTGAGGGTTAATCTATCACTGCCGACTGTTTTGTGGACGTTCAGATGACCGAGTATGCGGGTCCCCTTCTGTCCCCACTGTCTTTCGCCATTGGCTGTCACGGCCTGACCCAGCATTGCCAGCACTGATTTGGACAGTGTCCTTCCAGCAGATAGTACAGTAGTCGACTCCAGATTTGGACAGTGTATAGTAATACACTCCAGAAAGTACCTGTTTCTTGAGGAAGTGTCCTGGGGGGAGAGGCTGTGGCTCAATGGTAGAGCATCTGCTCTGCCTGCAAAAGGTCCTGGGTTCAATCCCTGGGATCTCTAGCTACAAGAACCAGATAGTAGATAATATGAAAGAACTCTGTCCAAGTTTACCCCAGAGACCCACTGCCAGTCTGAGTAGAAAATACTGACCTAGGTCAGAGGCAGGCTATGAAGCCACTTCTCTGAACATCTTCCGTGCCACAGTAAGAGTCGTCAGAGGTTGCCATAACTTCCAGGCATGGGCACACACGCACAATGCAAAAATACCAAAAAAAATGTATGTCATGCTTACAAGTGGAATAGGTAAAAGTGCCCGACTCATAATTAGAGTCAAATTCAAGGTAAAAATGCCCGACTCATAATTAGAATGGATTCAGAGGTTAAGATGCTGAAGACTGTAGACTGGAAGGTCTGTAGTTCGGCAGTTCGAGTCCTGAGAGTGCCGCATGATGGAGTGAGCTCCCGTCTGGTCCCAGCCCCTGCCAACCTAGCCGTTCAAAAGCAAGAAATTTGCAAGTAGATAAATAGGTACTGCTTTGGCAGGAAGGTAACAATGTTCCGTGCACCTTGGCATTTAGTCACGCCAGCCACATGCCCACAGAAAACGTCTTTGGACCGCGCTGACTCTTCGGCTTGGAAACAGAGATGAGCACCGCCCCCTAGAGTTGGCTTCGACTAGCTTTCGAGCAAGGGAAACCTTTACCTTTATGAGCAAAAGCGTGCCTATTATGCTCCTATCCCTTGAGAACTTTATCGACACAGCTAGCTAGAGCTAGGAAGCCAACTGCCAGTCAAGCTATATAATGGATTGTTGGCCGCTGACTCCAGGCCTGTTAGAGCTCTAAGACCTCTGCTAAGCCTGTCTTATTCTGAGAAGTCAGTTCTGAATGGGATCCCCTCATTTAACTATATCCTGGGGCCAGGGAAAGGTTCACTGTGTCAGTGACGGAGAAGGCCGGCTCTTGATTAGTTCAGACTTGCGTTTCCCAGTGACCTTCCTCCTGCACTCTGCTCGAACTCTTGACTACAGAGACATCACTCTCTGTTGATCATGAAAAGTTGTTCTGATTAACCGGCTGCGACTTTAGTGGACCGCGGGCAATTTGGGTCAAGCAAAGAAGGCTTTCTGCAACACAGAGAAGATGTCTCCGATGAAGATCACTCGTGCGGACACTGGCGTTTGCATGGCCATTAATATGATTAAGGAGACTCAGTGTGATATCTGTATTGTGACGATGGCTAGCCGGACATTGAAGGGTTCAGTCCTCGAAAGGATGTGCAACCAGTCGGACTTCATAAATGATTGCTTCTCTGCTTACCGATTTGTATGCTGTGTATAAAGCATGGAAACTATATGCTATAAACTATGGAAATTATATAAACTATGGAAAACAGAAGCACAGAGCATATGTGCTTCTTTCTCCTGAATTATTAAAAGGATATTTGCATGGAACAAGAATGAACACTGAAGCTTAGGGAAATGAGTGTCTGTTTGTGTGTGTTGGGGCGGCCAAACTCTCACCTGGGGAGGGGAATCTCCCATTGCCCACCACTGCTCCAAGCAGTAGCAGGAGAAAAATAAAAAAGGTGACCTTGTGGGTGGCACGATGTCACTTCAGGCAAAACCCCAGAAGTGACATAAATAGCTCTAGGAACTGCCAGAATCAATTTGGTGCCATAGAGTTTCTGGAGATTCCTAGAGCTACCTTTTCCTGGAAGTGATGCAGTGGTGCAGAAAACTCCATTTTTAAAAAAATGTATTTCCCCCGCTGCTGCTCAGAGCAGTGGCAGGCCGGCCCATAGTGACGGTGGTGCACAAAGAGGTGAGGCCCCACCAATCATCTGCCTGGCCCCTCCAGTAGTGGGAGAAAAAAAAAAATAAAAAGATGACCTTGTGTGTGGCTTGATGTCACTTCAGACAAAAACCAGGAAGTGATGTAAATAGCTCTAAGAATTGACAGAAGCAATGTGGTACCATAGAGTTTCTGGAGATTCCTAGAGCCACCTGATAGTTTTCCCTGGAAGTGATGCAGTGGTGAAGACAACTACATTTTTTTTTTTAAGTATTTCTCCCACTGCTGCCCAGAGCAGTGGCAGGCAGACTCATAGCAACATTGGTGCACAAAGGGGCGGGCCCCACAAATCATTTGTCATGCCCCTCCAGTTAGCACTAGGGGTTGTTGTGAAATCTGTCACAAGTTTTTGGCCAGTGAGAGAGGGCAATTTCTCCCCTCCTCCCTCCCAGGCTTTGCCAATGAGGGAGAGAGTCTCCTTCCTTCCTCCCGCCTCTCTCCCAGGCTTTCCCTTTGCACTTTGCTTCCAGCACAAAGAAGTTCTCCTGCTGTACTCTGAAGCATGTGACACAGCCCTTTCCCCGCCTTAGCTTGCTAGCTCATGCCAGTCATGGATTCCTTTGATCTGCAGCACTCTTACACATTAAGGTAGAAGCTTATTTTGTTAGGTGTAGTGGTTAAGTGTGCGGATTCTAATCTGGGAAAACTGGGTTTGATTCCCCACTCCTCCACTTGCACCTGCTGGATGACCTTGGGCAAGCCATAGTTCTGGCACAGCTGTCCTTGGAAAAAAAGCAGTATCTGTCAGAGCTCTCTCAGCCCCACCTGCCTCACAGGGTGTCTGCTGTGGGGAGGGGAAGGGAAAGGAGTTTGTAAGCTGCTCTGAGACTCCCTTGGGTAGTGAAGAGCATGGTATAAATCCAATTTCCTCCTCATCCTCCTCTTCTACTTCATCTTTGTTGTTATCGTCTTCTTTGTCTTCTTCTTCCCTGAGCCTGTTTCCAGGGAGGGCGGGGTACAAATTGAATGAATGAATAAATAAATAAATATTCTCCTCCTCCTCGTCCTCTGTTTTAGTCCAGGTAGGGATTGTTCAAAAGTAGTTGGAATCAGAGGGGGTGAGTGGGAGCAACCTCTGTGTTCTGCCTCTTACAAGCGGACTCATCACCATTTCACAGTGTTTGCTGGGGTCCATGCAGTTGTCTTGGCCCTTGAAAACACTTCAGGCAAGGTGAGGAAAAGAGTTCTGCACCACAAGGCATTTTAGAATCACTGTTAATTTAATTGTGATAACAAATTGGTGCTGGCAAGGTGTTGACAATGAGATTGCAAATGGCTCTTCAGGTAGAGAAGAAGAAGAAGAGGAGGAGGAGGAGGAGGAGTTTGGATTTATACCCCACCCTTCACTGCCCAAAGGCGTCTCACAGCGGTTTATAAACTCCTTTCCCTTCCCCTCCCCACAACAGACCCCCTGTGAGGTAGGTGGGGCTGAGAGAACTTCTGACAGAAACTGTCCTTGAGAGAACAGCTGTGCCAGAGCTTGTGACTGACCCAAGGTCACATCAGCAGGTGCAAGTAGAGGAGTGGGGAATCAAATCCGGTTCTCCCAGATAAGAGTCTGCACACTTAACCACTATACCAAACTAGCAGGGTATAAATCTACACCAAATTGGAAGGGCAGCGTATAAATCTAATCTCCTCTTCCTCCTCCTTCATCCTTTATAGCCCTAGGACTCCACGAACTCATTGATTACCCAAAAAGCTTACAATGGCTTTAGCCCTGGAAGCTCAGCAGTGGTGGACAGAATTATCTGGAAGCAATTGTCTTACTGCTACCCATCTTTCCCAGAAATGGGCAACTGTAGAAGAGTGTTGGGTGTGTTCCAGATCATAATGCTAACCAGGGGTCATTTTGTAGAAAAAGAGGCACAGGAGTTCATTAGCATAACTCATTAGCATAACTTATTTGCATATGCCACACCCCCTGACATCTCTGGAAGTGTGTCAGAAGGCAACACCCACTGCTCAGGCTCCACCCCTAGGGACTGTCTTTCTGCACTGGGGGCTGTCACCGCAGTCCCAGAGTAGCCTATCTGTGCCCAAAGACCCTAATGGAAAAACCATTCCACATTTTCTTTGCAACTTTTTTTGTGATGCAATGTATTTCAGTGGATTGGCATTCCTCCCATTACCTCCAATGGGCCTTCAAGCCTCTCCCATTGTTTCTGCCGCTTGTGCTTCTAACTGCCGGAGCTCCGCTCCAGCACGCTCCTGCTCCAAATGACCCCTGATGCTAACTGAAGCAGAAAACAGGGCTACCGTCCCCTAGGTAGGGCCTGGAGTTCTTTTGGGACTACAACTGATACCCTGATGAGAGACATCAGTCCCCCTGGAGAAAATAACAGCTCTGGAGGGCAGACTCTATTCCTGCTGAGGTCCCTCTCCAAACTCCACTCTCCCCCAACACTGCCATCAAATCTTCAGGAACTCTAGCAGGGAAACACTCTTGGGCAAGCTGCACAATCTGTGATTAGAACATTACCCAGAATCCATTGCAAACACACAAAGCCCCTTGGCAGACAGTTTGGTGTAGTGGTTAAGAGTGGTGAACTCTAATCTGGGAGAACTGGGTTTGATTCCCCACTCCTCCACATGCAGCTGCCAGTGTGACCTTGGGTCAGACACAAGTTCTCTCAGAGGTGTTCTCTCATGAGCAGTCCTTGAAAGAGCTCTCTCAGCCCCGCCTACCTCACAGGGTGTCTGCTGTGTGGAGGGGAAGGGAAAGGACTTTGTATGCCGCTCTGAGACTCCGAGTGAAGGGCAGGGTATAAATCCAATCTCTTCTTTTCTTCTTTGTAAAAACAGGGACAGGGTTTCCAGCCTCCAGCTATTGCCACAATTAACACCCATTGTGGGAAGATCATCCACAATTCTGGAGGGTGTTGCGGACAAGGAAAACTATTTGCATCACCAGTGCCTGCACTGGATATTTATTTCCCTGTGTGCTTCTTTGTTCATGTCCCACTCCCCCCCACAACAGTTTGTACTCAAAGTGGCTTGGAACATTAAAAGAACATCAGAAGAGCCTTGCTGGATCAGACCAGTGGCCCATCTAGTCCAGGATCCTGTCTCACACATTGGCCAATCAGTTCCTCTGGACAGCCAACAGCAGGGCAGAGAGGGTGAAGCCTTCCCTTGATAAGAACATCAGAAGAACCCTGCTGGATCAGACCAGTGGTCCATCTAGTCCAGCATCCTTTCTCACACAGGGGCCAACCAGTTCCTCTGGACGGCCAACAACAGGGCATAGAGGCTGAGGCCTTTCCCTGATAAGAACATAAGAAGAGCCCTGCTGGATCAGACCAGTGGTCTATCTAGTCCAGCATCCTGTCTCACACAGTGGCCAACCAGCTCCTCTGAAGGGCCAGCAACAGGGCATAGAGGCAGAGGCCTTCCCCTGATGTTGCTTCCTGACTCCATGATTCAGAGGATTAGTGCCTCTGAATGTGGAGGTTCCCCTCAGCCACCATGGATAGTAGCCATCAGCTCCAATCACACGCACAATTTGCCACAGGAGAGCCGCAAATGCTGGGCGAAGTTTGAGGGCATGATCACATGGACACATCTGGCAAGCGTCATGCACCCGTCCCAACCCATATCGTCCGGCTGAAGATGCGGACCTAAAAAGTATCTTGGAAAGTCCACTACCAAATGGTTCGCGATAGGCCACATATGAACTGTCTGTATGTGATTGCTCCAGTGCGCTCCTATTGCATCCCTGCTTCCTTGTTGAAGCACGCCGGAAAAATGCGCCGACGGGGAAAAAAAAAAATTCACCACCATCATGTCTGACCATGTAGGGTTGGGTCAAATTGCGATGGCACAAAGAGCCTCCCTTCCCTCCCCCCTGGCACGTGTGACCGCAGCCATTAATAAGACTTATCCTGCATGAGTCTATCTAATGCCCTTTTAAAGCCGTTTATTTCTGTGGCCATCACTACGTCCTCTGGCAGCAAATTCCACATTTTAAGCACTCTCTGTGTAAGGTAGTATTAGGGTTGCCAGGTCTGGGTTGGAAAACACCTGGAGAATTTGGGGTGGATCCAGGAGAGGGTGAGGTTTGGGGAGGAGAGGGGCCTCAGCACGGCACAATGCCACACCCTTCAAAGCAGCCATTTTCTCCAGTGGGAGCTGATCTCTGTCAGTAGGAGATCAGTTGTAAAAGCGGGATATCCCCAGGCCCCACCCGGATGCTGGCAACCCTAGGTAGTCTTTTTCCTTCTGTCTGCCCATCATTCTTCTCCTCCTCCATTTGCTCACAATGGCCCCACGAGGTAGGCCAGGTTGAGAGTCTGTGACAGGCCTCAGGTAGAACTTCTACCACAGAAGTGGGGGTTCTAACCTGGGTCATTCAGGATCCTCGTCTGCCGCTGTATCCACCACACCACACCCTGAAAGCAGTGGCCCCCAGCAGACGATTGTCTGTTTATTTCCAGCTTGAATGACTTGCGCATAGGAGTCGGTAAAGGTAGCGAGCCATTATGACCTAATTTTGCGCACTCTCGGTGCATGGACGTGTCGATTCCGCCGTCAGTTGCTGTGGTCTGAATCTGCCACCTCTCAGCTGTTCCTGTCAGTTTGGAAAAGAATCATGGTTCTGTCAGTGTAGAGGACAGCAAGTTGGCTGGGAAACCAGATGAGGCAGAGGGAGAGAGGGGGAGAGGGAGAGGGAGAGGGAGGGAGAGGGAGAGAGTCAGAGGGAGAGAGGGGGGGGAGAGAGAGGGAGAGAGAGGGAGAGAGAGGGAGAGAGTCTTCTATTTGTTCAGCTTTTGAGATACGATGACAGTTCCACAACGTAGCCATCTCACCTGCCAGCTGTCTGATGGCTTGAAATTTCAGAAATAGGGCTCGCATTCCAACTTCATTAAACTGAGCAGTCCGTATATAACTTTCTGGGCATTTTTTGGGGGGTGGGAGGCAGTCCAAATACGTGGCAGTTCTTGAAGTATTTTTTTGTTTTTGAAAAATCACCCCTTCCAGAAGCACGATCAGATACCAGCTGTTCTGCATTCTCTATCATTTCAGTCATTTCGTGTCTCGCTAAGCAGTGCTGTCACTTAGAAGCCCCGTTAGGATCCTTTCAGAGGGTAGAGGAGAAGAAGAAGAAGAGTTTTATTTATTTATTTATTTATAGTCTAATTTATATTCCCCCCTACACCACCAGAGGAGGCTCAGAGCGGCTTACACGAAGTAAAATACAGATTAAAACAGTCAAATCATCAAAGCCAGGGCTATTTGGGGGCAGGAATGCACAGGAACAGAGTTCCGGCTGGCTCCCGAGTTGGCCACACCCAGCAGGAATTCATTAGCATAACAGGCCACACCCAGCAGGAATTCATTAGCATAACAGGCCACACCCAACAGCAGAGACTCATTAGGATTGGCTACATGAGGGGTGTGTGGCCTAACATGCAAAGGAGTACCTGCTCCAAAAAAAAGCCCTGGGTTTTGACAACAAACAAGGTAAACAGAATAAGAAGCCAAAGGTGGGTGTGGCTGGATGACCACGTTTCTGGTGACATGGGGGTGTGGCCTAATATGCTAATGAGTTCCTGCTGGGCTTTTCCTACAAAAAAAGCCCTGATCAAAGCCATTATAACAATTCATTAAAAAAATACAATGTTAAATATTAAAGTGCTAGCAATGTTATTCCAATAGCAGAACAATGGCGTTGCTGTGTGAGTGCATACCATGTGGCGTTCATTTCCAGCACTGATCTTAATCGGCACGCACAGGCTGTCCACAGTTCGCCAGGAAACAGGCTCTACAGTCGCTACTAGTGATGGTTACTAGTGATGCTAAATAGTGGGGGCAGCAGCTACTAAATGAAAGCTTGGTGGAAGAGCTTCATCTTGCAGGCCCTGTGGAACTGTAAGAGGTCCCGCAGGGCCCTGATCTCCTCTGGGAGCTCATTCCACCAGTACGGAGGTTGGATTTGTACCCCGCCCTTCACTACCAGAGAGCCAGTTTAGTGTAGTGGTTAAGTGCGCGGACTTTAATTTGGGAGAACTGGGTTTGATTCCCCACTCCTCCACTTGCACTTGGCTGGATGACCTTGGACAAGCCATAGTTCTGATAAGAGCTGTTCTTGAAAATGAGCAGTTTCTGTCAAGAGCTCTCTCAGCCTTTCTCCTTTTCTCACAATACAAGAACTCGTGGGCACTCCATGAAATTGCTGAGCAGTTGGGTTAGAACAGATAAAAGGAAATACTTCTTCACCCAAAGAGTGATTAACGTATGGAATTCACTGCCACAGGAGGTGGTGGCAGCTACAAGCATGGACAGCTTCAAGAGGGAATTAGATAAACATATGGAGCAGAAGTCCATCAGTGGCTATTAGCCACAGAGTATAGATGGGAATTCTCAGTCTGGGGCAGATGATGCACTCTATTCTTGGTGCTGGAGGGGGCAGCAGTGGGAGGGCTGCTAGTGTCCTGGCCCTACTGCTGGACCTCCTGATAGCACATGGTATTTTTGGCCACTGTGTGACAGAGTGTTGGACTAGATGGGTCATTGGCCTGATTCAACATTGGCTTCTCTTATGTTCTTATGTAGCCCCACCTGCCTCCCAGGGTGTCTGTTGGGGGGACGGGAAGGGAAAGAAGTTTGTAAGCCACTCTGAGACACCTTTGGGTAGTGAAGGGCAGGGGTATAAATCCAATCTCTTCTTCTTCTTCTTCTCCCTGGAGGAGTCTCAGAGTGGCTTACAATCTCCTTTCCCTCCCCCTCCCCACTACAGACACCCCGTGAAGTAGGCGGGGCTGAGAGAGCTCTCTGGAGGACTGCTCCTGAGAGAACAGCTCTGAGAGAGCTTGTGACTGACTCAAGGTCACCCAGCAACTGCATGCGGAGGAGTGGGGAATCAAATGTGAAGCTGGTACTTCGATCAGTGCAGCTGGGCTACCGCCACTCCTCCAAAACAGGGAAGTCCCTCCTAACTCTTCTCGCCTCCTTCCCCATATGCTTAAGCATTTTCCAAGACGGCCGTCTCCCGTTTTAATGAAACATTTGGATTTACATGAGCTTTGAGAAAATATTAGAGGAGGCGGAAATGCAAAGGGCAGCTGCTGTTCTCGGTGACACATCACTGCATAGCTCATAAAATGCTAATAAAACATGGCTATGGTGTCTGGGCACAGGCTTGCAGAGTGACTCATGCCAACGTTGCAAGCGGCGGTACAGAAACGGCACAGCTCTGGCTATCAGAAAAGGGGATCGAGTGCTATTATTTACCTTTCGGGAGCACAACGGTGATAAAATTCTGATTTCCTCCACATCCGAGCATCTTTTATTAATTGTTCTTGAGGACTGTGATGCTTTGAGTCTTTAAAAAAAAACCCTATGCTGTTTAGATACGGAAGGCTACTGCAAGTGCAAAGGGTTTCTTTAATAAATCGTATTGTTTGAAATGTGGTGTTGGGCAGAAAAAGCCCAGCAGGAACTCATTAGCATAATAGGCCACACCCAACAGCAGAAACTCCTTAGCATATTAGGCCACACCCCCATGTTACCAGAAGTGTGGTCATCCAGCCACACCCACCTTTTGCTTCTTATTCTGTTTACTTTGTTTGCTGTCCAAACCCAGGGCCTTTTTTTTTGTAGCAGGAACTCCTTTGCATGTTAGGCCACACACCCCTCATGTAGCCAATCCTAATGAGTTTCTGCTCTTGGGTGTGGCCTATTATGCTAATGAGTTCCTGATGGATGTGGCCAACCTGGGAGCCAGCCGGAACTCTGTCCCTGTGCATTCCTGCCCAGAAATAGCCCTGGTGTTTTACGGATACCGTGGACCGCCAAAAAGACAAATAAGTGGGTTCTAGATCAAATGAAACACAAACTCTCCCTAGAAGCTAAAATGCCCAGACTGAGGCTCTCATACTTTGGTCACATTCTGAGAAGACAGGAGTCCCTGGAAAAGACAATAATACTAGGAAAAGTTGAAGGAAGTAGGAAAAAAGAGGAAGACCCAACACGAGATGGATTGGCTCATGTTTGGTGCAGTGGTTAGAAGAGACAGTTTGGTGTAGTGGTTAGAAGCATGGACTCTAATCCGAGAGAGCCAGGTTTGAGTCCCCACCCCTCCACATGAAGTTGCTGGTGTGACCTTGGGTCAGTCACAAGTTCTCCAAGAGCTGTTCTTTCAACGGCAGTTCTCTCAGAGATCTCTCAGCCCCACCTGCTTCACAGGGTGTCTGTTGTGGAGAGGGGAAGGGAAAGGAGTTTGTAAGTCGCTCTGAGACTCCTCTGGGTAGTAAAGGGCAGGGTATAAATCCAGTCTCCTCCTCCTCCTCCTCCTGAATTTAAAAAAAATTAAATTATACCATTTTATAGTGAATAAGAGAAGAGAAGAGTTTGGATTTATACCCCGCCCTTCACTGCCCAAAAGGCGTCTCAGAGCGGCTTACAAACTCCTTTCCCTTCCCCTCCCCACAACAGACACCCTGTGAGGTAGGTGGGGCTGAGAGAACTTCTGACAGAAACTGTCCTTAAGAGAACAGCTGTGCCAGAGCTTGTGACTGACCCAAAGCTCACATCAGCAGGTGTAAGTGGAGGAGTGGGGAATCAAACCCGGTTCTCCCAGATAAGAGTCCATGCACTTAACCACTACACCAAACTGGCTCTTTGTCTAGTGTAGACAAAGGATAGCACATTAGTGCGTTGCCCACATGAAAATTCTCTCTCCTTCTCCCACCCTCCCTCTGTCTCCTCTCCTCTGTGTGTATTTTGGCTCTAATGCAAAAAAAAAAAATCCCCTAAAAGAAATTAAACCTCACACCCAACTCAGTATAATTTCCAAAAAAAAGAAAAAAAAGAAAGAGAGAACCCAGCGGATTGTATCCTTTTCATTTACGACACTTCTAAATCACGCCCATCTCCGTGGGAGTCTTCAGCTGGCTCAGAAACCAAAGCTCTCATGTATGTTGAACGTCGCCCCCCCCCCAGGCATCGGCCTCTTCCAGTTTCCCACATCTATTATTTTCCCCTTTCAAATAACTCTATCAAGTACACTCTTGACAGCCTTCTAAGTAAGTGATTCTCTCGCATAGCAGTCACGGATTAAACCCTATTTAACCGCCAGCGTAATTCTGCTCTGTTTTGCGTACATGGTGGCGTGTTTCGTTTTGAAAGAAAAGGGCACTGGCATACACACATACCGCCCCCCCCCCAAGAAAAGCAACACCATTATTCTGCAGGTAGTAAGAATGCTTCTCAGAATGTGCTAAAATGGCCAATTGTGCATTTTCTTCCCCCCATGACTGCCTTCCTCTCATGTTCCCCAAATATCCCCATATATTTGCCATTGTCCTTTCGGATCGACTCATCGGTGCCAGTAGACAGCAGCCGAAGCCGGTATCATGGCCACATTAAACACAAGCATAGAGAGACTCTGCAACATGCCTCCCGTCCCCCCGCTGCTAAGACGAGCAATTTTTTACAAGCTAGAATGGGCTTGTCCCAGTTGGAGTCCCACGTTTCATTCTCTGAAGCGCAGTCGGGGCCGATCCCCCCCTTCCCTCTTCCTCTCCCACACAATTCCCCTGTGGTTAAATGCGACTCATTATTTTCCATTTCTCCTCTTCCCACCCCTTTGAAATCTGTAGCATCCCCGCCCCCGAACCCTATAGCTGTTTGTTCTCCAAACATCTTAATGAAGAAATTATTTACAAAGCGTTATGTGGACTGTAGGGGTAGAATTTGGGAGGACTGCCGTTTCAACCTGAGAAAAACCCTGGGTTTGATCCGACCAGCTTTCTTGCTGGTGAAAAAGGAATGGTGGTGGGGGGGTGTTCTTTGACCACCCACAATGTGATGCTGGGGATAATGGGAGCCAGTTTGGTGTAGTGGTTAAGTGCGCGGGCTCTAATCTGGGAGAACTGGGTTTGATTCCCCACTCCTCCACTTGCACTTGCTGGATGACCTTGGGCAAGCCATAGTTCTTGCACAGCTGTTCTTGAAAAAGAACAGTTTCTGTCAGAGCTCTCTCAGCCCGACCAACCTCACAGGGTGTCTGTTGTAGAGAGGAGAAGGGGAAGGAGTTTGTAAGCCGTGCTGAGACTCCTTTGGGTAGTGAAGGGCGGGGTATAAATCCAATCTCCTCCTTCTCCTCCTTCTTCTTCCCATGACTGTCAGCTCCAGGTTGTGCAATTCCTGGAGATTTGGGAGTAAAGCCTAGGGAAGGGGAAATTTGGAGAGGGAAATCACTTCAAATCTATGGTATACCATAGAGCTCACCCTCTGAAGCAGCCATGATCGCCAGGGGAGCTGGTTTCTGTTGTCTGGCAATTATTTATTTATTATTGTATTACATTTATGCATCACCCAACCCTGCAAGCAGGCTCTGGGTGATCTACAACCTTAAAAAGCAATTAAAGTACACTCAGCTGTTAGCCAAATTGCTCTATTTTAAATATAGCAATTGGTTTATTATTATTATTGGGTTCTCGCCTGTATATACAGAGAATGCTGCTAGTCTGTAATGGTTCCCAGTAAAAGACACAGAGACCAGGTATAATTAATAAAATATTATTTTACTGAATATAATCCTCATTTATCTATTCACAAACACACAAACAGTATTCAAACATTCACACACATAAAATAAAACTAAGAAAGCAGAGGGGATTGATGGCTTATGGAGAGGTGATACTACCTGTCAGATGTGCAGAAGTCCATGAAGGATTGTGGCCTAAACCCAGAGGGTTCAGGGGTGGACTGCCATTTTGGCTCATGGCAGAGACACACAGTCTAAGGCCATGTGTCTGCTGGGATATACCCACTGTAAGACAATGCAAACCAATGGGTGGCCCAGGGGGCTGGTCTCAGGTGAGAACGAAAGATTTCCTGGACCACTGATGAGTCCCAGGGGTGTGTGATGTCAGTAGAGGCAGGGTGTCAGGTAGCCCTGCCATGATGGATGGAGGGGAGGGGAGGATGGCAATGGGCGCCATAGTGGCGTGACAGGCGGGAGGTTGGAATCCGAGGGGTGTTGATTTATGTCTAGGGTGTGAGAGTGGAATGTGCATCTGGTAACCCCTATCTCTCGCAGACTGAACATTCTGACCTTGAGGAGTCAAGCTGCGAGCTTTACTATCGCTTTCAAAGCTCCGGCTTTCTTGAGAATAATGGGGGCGTTGGGAACTTCATTAGCGTAGTAACTTTCGATTCCCAGTCGCATGGTATTCCCTGATTGGTAGAAGGGGGGGTCCCCATTCACCCCCTTCTCGGTATAACCACTTGCTTTCTGTAACCAAGTCATTCTGAACAATGTACCTGCTACAGTGACCTTTCTATTGCAGCTCTAATAATAATAAATGCTATTCTTGCTTGAACCGCAAGGCATGGTGTTTTGCTGACTAGGTTAGGACTTCTGACACAGGGTCTGGATTAAACAATAGAAGCCAGGTGTTGGGTAGCTAATTAAATGGATTATAGGATTTGCTGGCCTGGTAAACAAAAGGTGGGAGACTTCCCTGATTGTCCCTGATTAGCATCAGGAAGGGTCGTTAACAATTTGAATGCTTGATTGGGTCAAATACTTATTGGCTATGCTGTAGGTTGGATACCTGGGGGCTGGACAGAGGAAGCTGGCAGGCAGGCAGGCAGGCAGGCAGGCAGGCAGGCAGGCAGGCAGGCAGGCAGGCAGGCAGGCAGGCAGATGATCTCTTCAGGTAGCTGATGGCTCTTCTATTGTTCATGTATATGGCTCAGGTGGGGCAGGCACTTAATCCCATCATGCAAACGACTGGCAGAGGGAAAAGTCCTTTGTCTGCTGTATGGCCTTTAATCCATGTATGTGACATGCGGCAGGTATGCAATGGAGTCCCTCAGAGTAAAAAGACAACTTTTCCCTTTCTCTATGAGCTTCTCCCTTGGCATCCATTTTACCGTCTAGCAAGTACACAGACCATGTGGCAACAGCAAGCAGTCCATAGCAAAGCCCCATAATGGCATCGGGGCTAACATAGCATAAAATGGTCACAATCAGTGTTCCCTCTAAGCTGAGATAGTATGAGCTAGCTCACAGTTTTTTTTAGCCTCCAGCTCACAGATTTTTGTTTTGGCTGAGGAAGGAGGGCTCCAGAGCAAACTAATGTATGCAGCAGCCAAATGGCTCACTCACAACTTGAATGCCGGTAGCTCACAAAGCAGAATTTTTGCTCACAAGACTCCACAGCTTAGAGGGTACACTGGTGGTCTCCTGTTTAAGTACTGACTCTGTTAAGCTTCTGAGGTCTGATGAAATTGGACTATTCCATGCCACCTTCACCAATAAGTGAATCAGTCCAGATGATGTTATAAACCCCTTTTGCCGGCTACAGTGCTTGTCTGCGGGGCAGGGTAGGGAAGGGGATGTGGGTGTCATGGGAAGAAAAAAGAAGGCGCCAGCCTTAACTGTTGCTGCCCTCAACTAAAAGCCCGGCACAGCATCTCTGCCTTATATCAGATCCCGCAGGGCCCCGATGTTGTCCGGCAGAGAATTCCACCAGGTCGGGGCCAGGACTGAAAAGGCCCTGACCCTAGTCGAGGACAGCCGGATCTCCCTAGGGCCAGGGGATCACCAGCAGGTTGTTCTCAGCTGATCACAGCATTCTTATGGGGACATATTGGAGCTGGCATTCCTGAAGGTATGTGGGTCCCTGATCACTCAAGGCCTTGGAAGTCAACACTAATACCTTGAACATGACTCAGTATTACACCGGTAACCACTGTAGCTGGTGCAGCACAGGCAAGGGCTGAGTACAGACCGGCAATTTGCCCCGGTAGCCACTTGTAGCAAAAAAGCCCCAGAATAAACTATTCCGGGTTTTCCCGTTCACACAGCCGGGGCCGCTGCCGGAAGATACGGGACGGAGGCGCGCGGGAGCGTTCAGACTGCCAAGCCAGAGGCGTGCTATATTCGCCGTTTCCCCATTATTTCGGCTGTGGGTGTATGGGTGTATGTGCCGGCACCGCATTGGGCAGTGGAGCGGAGCACAGCCAATCACACCGCTGCTGCCTTCTGCCCAACGCAGGTTGCTCCCGGCTTTTCGGTCGCGCGTTCAGACTCCCCGGAAGTGGGAAAACGCGTGACACACACGGGTTTTCGGATTTGCTACGGGTTTTATCAGGTATCTTTTTAATCCGGGTGTGAAGTGCAACAGCACGGGTTGGCTACGGGTGGGGGACGCCAGGCAGATGTGCCTGTGTGAACGCCCCATTTACTCCGGGATTGAATCGTCGTTGGCCCGGGTCCCTACCGGGGCAAATTGCCAGTATGTACTCAGCCAAGAAGGTACATGCTGTCCATGGCGTTCCCAGATCAGTTGTAGTTCAAGGAGAATCCACAGGGGATCTCTCGTCTACCTGGAGGATGGCACCCCTAAATTGTGGGCCATGTTGAGTACAGGCTGTAATAAGGAAGGGAATGGGCTGAGATTGACCAAGAAAGCCGGCTAGATCCACCCCCGCTCCAGCACTTACGTGAACTGAGCCTGCATTCCTTTACTCTTCTGTATTTTCTACTTTCTGACACTGAATGAAATAGATGCATTTTCCCATGCTCCTTGCATATCAGTAAATCATCGTTACGCCTTATATTTGTGTATGGTATGGGAACCATCATTACATGCAGTCCCCTAACCACAGTTTGATGCTATAAAGCTCAGCAAAAACAGCAACATGTAATTCTCCCGCTAGTTTTCTTCCTAATTGCCTGGTTGGATACAGCCCAGAATATATATATAGTGTAACACTGAGCAAAAGTGGGCTTGAAGCTCAACATCAAAAAAACTAAGATCATGGCATCTGGGCCCATCACTCCTTGGCAAATAGAAGGGGAAGTCGTAGAAGTAGTGACAGACTTCACGTTCCTAGGATCCCAGATCACTGCAGATGGTGACTGCAGCCATGAAATTAAAAGACGTCTGCTCCTTGGAAGGAAAGCGATGGCAAACCTAAGCAGCATGATAAAAAGCAGAGACATCACCTTGCCAACAAAAGTCCGCATGGTCAAAGCAATGGTATTCCCCGTAGTAATGTATGGCTGCGAGAGTTGGACTATAAGGAAGGCCGAGCGCCGAAGAATAGATTCTTTTGAACTATGGTGCTGGAGAAGACTCTTGAGAGTCCCTTGGACTTCAAGGAGATCAAATCAGTCAATCCTAAAAGAAATCAACCCTGATTGTTCCTTGGAAGGCCAGATCCTGCAGCTGAAGCTCAAATACTTTGGCCACCCAATGAGAAGGGAGCATTCACTGGAGAAGACCCTGATGCTGGGAAAGATTGAAGGTCAAAGAAGAAGGGGACAGCAAAGGATGAGATGATTAGACAGTGTCATTGATGCAACAAACATGAAATTGAGCAAACTTCAGCGGACAGCGGAAGACAGGAGGGCCCGGAGTGGTCTGGTCCATGGGGTCGCGAAGAGTTGGACTCGGCTGTGCGACTGAACAACAACAACAAAACACTGATCTATTATGTGCCTGAAAAAAATAGATGCATTCTGTGGGGAATTTCTGTATGAAAGAAAGAGGCACAGTTCAGTTTGCACAACGGGGAAGCCAAAGTCCACACTGGAGAGTCAGTTTGGTGTAGAGAGAGCCAGTATGGTGCAGTGGTTAAGAGCGGCAGACTGTAATCTGGAGAATCAGGTTTGATTCCCCACTCTTCCTCTACATGAGGCCTGCTGGATGACCTTGGGCCAGTCACGGTTCTCTTAGAACTCTCTCAGCCCCACCTACTTCACGAGGTACCTGCTGTGGGGACAGCCAGCATGTTGTTATGGTTAAGAGTGGTGGACTCTGATACGGAGAACAAGTCTGATTCCCTTGCTCCTCCTTCACATGAAGCCTGCTGGGTGACCTTGGGCCAGTCACAGTTCTCCTAGAACTCTCTCAGTCCCACCTACCTCACAAGGTGCCTGTTGTGGGGACAGCCAGCATGGTGTAATGGTTAAGAGCGGTGGGCTCTGATCTAGAGAATTGGGTTTTATTTCTCACTCCTCCACATAAAGCCAGCTGGGTGACCTTGGGACAGTCACAGTTCTCTCCAAACTCTCTCGCCCCCGCCTACCTCACAAGGTGCTTGTTGTGGGGACAGCCAGCATGGTGTTGTGGTCAGTGTTCCCTCTAAGCTGAGTTAGTGTGAGCTGGCTCACAGTTTCGTAGCCTCCGGCTCACACATTTTTCTCTTAGCTCAGGAAGGAGGGCTCCAGAGCAAACTGATTTATTCTGCAGCCAAATCACTCACTCACAACTTCAATACCAGCAGCTCACAAAGTAGATTTTTTTGCTCATGAGATTCCTCAGCTTAGAGGGAGCATTGCTTGCCGTTACAAGAGGCAAGATCTAAGCTAGAGAACTGGGTTTGATTCCCTACTCCTCCACATGAAACCTGCTGGAACTCTCTCAGCCCCACATACCCCACAAGGTTTCTGTTGTGGGGAGAGGAAGGGAAAGGCGATTTGTAACCCACTTTGTGAGTCCTTAAGGTAGAGAAATGCAAGGTATAGAAACCAACTCCTTTTTCTTCTTCAAACTGAAATGGGGAGCTGAGATCCAGTTTACAAGGATGAGACATCTGAAGTCATCCAAGGACATTCGTTCATTCATTCATTCATTCATTCATTCATTCATTCTTTCATTCATTCATTCATTCTTCCATCCATCCATCCATTCATGGTCCAACTTTGCTCGCAGGGACTCAAGGCAGATGACACAGAGTGAGCCAGCAGAATCCCCAAAAATGGGACATTCAACAACCAGCGCATTAGGATTTTAGAAGTCTGCAACCATCAGAAAGAACTGAAGTGGAGCATAAATACATGACTCATGAGGTGGTGTGGAAATCACACCAATTGGATCCTAATTACCATAAACTATGCACAGCAGTATAGGCGCCAGTCCCGAATAGTTTATCCAAGCAAGTTCGTAAAGCCATTTTCTGCAGATCAGCCCTATCACCAGTGCAACAGCCGTCCCCTCCAGTGTAGGCCCCCAGCACAGAAAATTCAGTAGAAATGCTGATGCAGTTCATATTCCTTCAGTTTGGGGTATGACCTTTAGCCCTGAAAAACCAATTAAAAAGTCCAATCCCTACCCCTGTTGGCACTGAACCCAAATTCATCCACCAAATTTATGGGCAGCGATGCCATGGCCGTGGGAGGCAACCAAGAGGAGAGGACAATCTCGCCCATCCCACCATTCCCTCACCATCTTCTTGAGTGTTTCAAACACCGGGTATTGACCATTAGGCATTCCGGTGATTTGCCATTGCCCGCCTCTGCATAGCAATCACTAGGGTAGCACATGAAGTTACCATAATTTGAGCAAAGTAATTGGTCCATCCAGCCCTGTATTGGAGGAGGAGGAGGAGGAGGGTTGGTTTTATGCCCCTGCTTTCCTCTACCTTAAGGAGTCTCATAGTGGCTTACAATCTCCTTCTCTTCCTCTCCCCACAATAGACACCCAGGCTTCATTCTGACGGCAATGTTAAAGAGCATTGAGCCCGGTTATATTTAAACCGAATGAAATTATAACGGAGAATGTCATCCAGACGTCGCTCCACTCACTTGCTTCAGCGTGCGGTTGTTCCATGATTGAGAGTCCAGACCTTCCCCCGCTCTAACCGCAGACCACATGCGATCACCATTTTTTTTAAAAAAAAATGGTGCATGTGCATAAGCAGCCGAGCAAAGGGCTTCCCCACCCGAACATGCACACAGGTGTTTTTTTTGTTTTTTTTTTTGGGGGGGGGGGTTGTCGTTGTCCACTTTGGCAATGACGCACATGAGTGAAGATTTCAAAACCAGGCATGAAGATACACTTATATGCATACAGAAGTTTTAATATGCGCATGCACAGACTGAAGATGCAATATGCAAATGCGCAGACCAGAGACACACATATGCGCATGCGGTGAATACATTAAAACACACACACACAAGCCACGAGTGCCTGCTCGGACTCCAGCTCGGCATTGCCATGGCACTGCCCGAGCACCCCGGTGGGCCTAGCCACCTGGCCCGGGTCTCCCACTGCCTCTGCTTCAGCACCTCCCACCGGCTGCACAATAAGTCACTGAGCGATGAAGGAAACCGGAAACTTTTTGGGAAGTGCAATAACCCCAACGGTCATGGCCATAATTATAAAGTGGAAGTCACTGTGCAGGGAAAGATCAATCCGACTACAGGGATGGTGATCAGCCTCACAGACCTAAAAGACTACATGCAGGAAGCCATCATGGAACCTCTAGACCACAAAAATCTGTATAAGGATGTCCCCTACTTTGCTGACGTCGTGAGGCGTAGTGTGCCCTCTGCTTCCCCGAAACACATTCGCAGTACGCATGGACACGAACAGAGGTGACGGAGCAGCCAGGCACGTCTAGACTGGGGGAGATGGCCACCTGCCTTCATTTAGAGCCACCCCTCTTCCCGCCCCCCACAATTCATTTTATACAACCCAGCCTTTAACCTCTGCTTTCCGGCTGTGACACGAACAGTGGCGACAGAACGCATCTCGCTCATTAACGGACATAGACGATGGTGGGAAATACCTCCTCAGCATTAACACAGCGTAGCGTTTCCTATCGGATCAGGGGCATCAGCATTCATAAAGTTAATAGCCCTGAAAATGACCCCTGTCCTGGTTTTCTGTTTATTAAATAAAACCGAAATTGGGGGGGGGGGGAACAGTCTCGCTAGGTGGAACTATGCGATCAGCCACAGGAGGTGGTGGCAGCTACAAGCATGGACAGTTTCAAGAGGGAATCAGATAAACATATGGAGCAGAAGTCCATCAGTGGCTATTAGCCACAGGGTATAGATGGGAACTCTCAGTCTGGGGCAGGTGATGCACTCTATTCTTGGTGCTGGAGGGGGCAGCAGTGGGAGGGCTTCTGGTGTCCTGGCCCCACTGCTGGACCTCCTGATGGCACCTGGTATATTTTGGCCGCTGTGTGACAGAGTGTTGGACTGGATGGGCCATTGGCCTGATTCAACATTGGCTTCTCTTATGTTCTTATGTTATGTTCAGACACCCCAAATGCCTTGAGTGAGCAAGGTCATGATCAGACCTTTGGAAATCTGCGCCAAGACTTCATGGATCATCTGCCACCGGACTTTCTAAGATAGCAAAAAAATACACAGAACAGTGTGTGGAGGGGAAACGGAAGGCAGACGACTGGGGCGTGACAGACAGATGTCGCTGTCTGATGGTGCACTATAAACCCGTAAAGGAACAGCCAGGACAACGGATTAAACCGACTGTCCAGTGAGGCAGGTGGGGCTGACAGAGAGCTCTGAGAGAACTGTGACTGGCCCCAGCAGGCTTTGTGTGGAGGAGTCATGGGGAATTAAATCTGGTTCTCCAGATTAGAGACCGCCACTCTTAACCACGATGCCATGCTACACCACCTTCTTTGCTGCTGTTACCATTTTGCTCCCTGGTACCAAGGCAGATAAGCCAGGGTGAGGTAGAACTGCAGATGGGAGGAGAGGGGGGATTGGAGGGGACATTTATGGTTTATGGTCCTCCAAATGCCACCATCAGGGGTGCCTGCCATCCATATCTGAGATGGGTCTCTGTTAGCTTGGATTCCACATGGGATAAAACGATTTATCCTCAGATAGCTCAGTTTGAGCTAGGATGCTGGTTGAACTCAGGGAAAGCTCACCCATTCGTATGTTTACTACTGAAAGAGTTGGGTATGTTTAGGAAAGGCTGAAAGAGTTTGGTACGTTTAGGAAAGGCTGAAAGAGTTGGGTATGTTTAGCCTGGGAAAGAGAAAGCTTAGAGGGGACATGATTGCCGTCTTCAAGTATCTGAAGGGCTGTCATGTAGAAGATGGAGCAGATCTATTCTCTCTTGCTCCGGATCGCAAGACTAGATCTAATGGGTGGAAATTACAAGGGAGTCGATACTGGCTAAATATCAGGAGAAGCTTCCTAAGTGTCAGAGTGGTTGAGCAGTGGAACAGTCTGTGTCAGGAGGTGGTGGGTGCTCCTTCGCTTTAAGCGGAGGCTGGACGACCATCTTTCGGGTATGTTGTAGGACTATCTTTCGGCTACGCTCCTGCAGAGTTCAGGGGGTTGGATTAGATGACCTGCAATGTCCCTTCCAACTCTAACATTCTATGATTCTATACAAGGTAGTTTCAGGTCCAAGGCTATTTGGTCATCAAATTGTAGATGACTTATGCTGATCCAAGAGGTTTTTGAAAGCAAGAGATGAGCAGAGGTTCTTTGCCGTTACCTTCCTCTGTTTGGTGTGAGAACCAGTTTGGTGTGAGAGCCAGCTGGGTGTGAGCCAGTTTAGTGTAGTGGTTAAGTGCATGAACTCTAATCTGGGAGAACCAGGTTTGATTCCCCCACTCCTCCACGTGCACCTGCTGGATGACCTTGGGCAAGCCATAGTTCTGGCACAGCTGTCCTTGAAAAAGAGCAGTTCCTGTCAGAGCTCTCTCAGCCCCACCTACCTCACAGGGTCTGTTGTGGGAGGGGAAGGGAAAGGGGTTTGTAAGCCACTCTGAGACTCCCTTGGGTAGTGAAGGGAGGGACATAAATCCAATCTCTTCTCTTCTTCTTCTTCTCTGTGTCGTGACCCCAGACTTCCTTGGTGGTTTCCCATCCAAGTACTAACCGGGGCTGACACTGCTTAGCTTCCAAGATCTTATGGGATCGGGCTACCCTGAACCATTCGGGTCAAAGTAGATGGTGATTTGCCATTGCCTGCCTCTGCATAGCAAGCCTGGACTTCCTTGGAGGTCTCCCATCCAAATACTAACCAGGACCGACCCTGCTTAGCTTCTAAGATCTGGTTAGATTGTGCTATCCCGGACAGCTCAGGTCAGAGCTCCGTGCTTAATAGCATCTCATAAACCACTCCTTTGTAAATTTTCTCCTTATTTTTTTTTCTCCGCACCATTGAACCATTTCCTTTTCTCTTTCGACAGTAGTTGTGGTCAGGTGCAGCTCAGGTCGACAGCTCTGGGTTAAGAAATCCCCGGAGATTTGAGGTCAGAGCCTCAAGAGAGTGGGGTATAGTGAGGGGAGAGACCTCAGTGAGGGAAAAGGGGTCATGGCTCAGTGGTAAAGCATCTGCTTGGCACGCAGAAGGTCCCCGGTTCGATCCCCGGCATCTCCAGCTGAAAAGGACCAGGCAGCAGGTGATGTGAAAGACCTCAGCCTGAGACCCTGGAGAGCCGCTGCCGGTCTGAGTAGGCAATACTGATTTCGAAGGACCAATAAGGCAGCTTCATGTGTGCTCATGTGTGTGTTTATGGAGCCCACCCTTGACAGCAGCCATCTTCTCCGGGGGAACTGATCTCTTTAGCCTGGAGATCTGTTGTAATTCCAGGAGAGGTGGTGAGCTCCCCCTCACCAACAGTCTTTAAGCAGCAGATGGAGAAAGAAAGGAAGAGAAGAGATTGGATTTATACCCTGCCCTTCACTTGGAGTCTCCAAGCAGCTTACAAATTCCTTTCCCTTCATCTCTGTAGAACAGACACCCTGTGAGGTAGGTGGGGCTGGGAGAGCTCTCTCAAGGACTACCACCTCTGTGTCTCACTTGCCTTGAAAACCCCTCGCTGTGGTCGTCATAAGTCACTGTAGCCTGATGACACTTAGGTACACAGATGTATCCCGGGGAGGGAAGAAACCACGGCGGAATCATAGACTCAAAGAGTTGGAAGGGATCTCCAAGGTCATCTAGTCCAACCCCCTACATAATGCAGGAAATTCACAAATACCCCCACACCCCCAGTGACCCCTGTTCCATGCCCAGGAGAGGATGGTCTTCTCTGATCTCTGAAGCTAAGCAGGGCCAGCACTTGGATGAAAGACCACCAAGGAAGACTGTGCAGAGGAAGGCCATGGCCAACCACCTCTGCTTCTCACTTGCCTTGACAACCCCTTGCTGGGCGAAGCCAAGCTGGGTTAGTACTTGAATGGGAGACCACCAAGGAAGACTCTACAGAGGAAAGTAATGGCCAAACACCTCTGTTTCTCACTTGCTTTGAAAGCCCCTTTGCTGAGTGAAGCTAAGCAGGGTTAGTACTTGGATGGGAGACCACCAAGGATGGCTCTGCAGAGGAAGGCAATGGCCAAACACCTCTGCTTCTCACTTGCCTTGAAAGCCCCTTGCTGGGCGAAGCCAAGCTGGGTTAGTACTTGGATGGCTATTCTATATTTTGTAATGGCCAATGGCTTTTTACAATAAACCTCTACCTACCTACCTACTTGGATGGGAGACCACCAAGGGAGACTCTGCAGAGGAAGGCAATGGCCAACCACTTCTGCTTCTCACTTGCCTTGGAAACCTTTTTCTGGGGTCTCCCTACGTCTGCTGTGACTTGACAGTACTTACATAGCTCGAGCTGGAGTGAGCTTGGGTGAGGAATGGTTCCTTAGTCAAATCCACCTGCCAAGGTTGGCATGAGGGTAACATGACGCTTTATATTCCTCAGAGGAAGTCTGACACTCCAGGCCTTCTGTTGTGGAGACAACCCACAGCCTTTCTCAAAGAGAAAAATGATCCGCAAAACGGGATTGGTGGAAACACAGCCATAGATCCGTGAAAAGCACCCTGCCTTTGAATCATAATGCCCCGGTGTTTCTGTTCATCGGGGAATTAATAGAAGATGACTGGAAGTTTTTTTGGAAGAATGATTGAAGGGAAGAGACATTTCTCATGTTAAACGTTATTTCTTTCGACAACCATAATCAAGGAAACAAATGCATCCGGTCGGGGAGACTGTCAAACCTTCTCTCTTTTGTTTCCCCCTTGAAGGGATACTTGTAAATGTAGTTAAGGAGAGAAAGTTTCTTCCTTTTCTTTTTTTTAAATGTGTGATTTTTTTTCTTCTGGTAAGTTTGTCGAGTGATCTGTGTTCTCTTCTTTGTGATTCTCGTCCTGCGACTGGACTCATTTTTCTTCTCATTCCCTTTTCTTTTCATTCCCTCCCTGTTGCCAGCTTCCATCAAATTGTTAACATTTACCCCCCTGTGCAATCCTAAACAGAGTTACACCCTTCTAAAGCGATCGGTGCCAGTGGGCTTTGAAGGGCGTGAATATGTTTAGGATTGCATTATGGTTATAACCAGGGCTTTTTTGTAGAAAAAGCCCAGCAGGAACTCATTAGCATAATAAGAACATAAGAACATAAGAAAAGCCAATGTTGAATCAGGCCAATGGCCCATCTAGTCCAACACTCTGTCACACAGCGGCCAAAATATACCAGGTGCCATCAGGAGGTCCAGCAGTGGGGCCAGGATACTAGAAGCCCTCCCACTGCTGCCCCCTCCAGCACCAAGAATAGAGTGCATCACCTGCCCCAGACTGAGAGTTCCCATCTACACCCTGTGGCTAATAGCCACTGATGGACTTCTGCTCCAGATGTTTATCTAATTCCCTCTTGAAACTGTCCATGCTTGCAGCTGCCACCACCTCCTGTGGCAGTGAATAATAGGCCACACCCAACAGCAGAAACTTATTAGCATATTAGGCTGCACCCCTGACAGTGCAGCTCATTAGTATATTGGGCCACACCCCCATGCCTTCCCTTGGCTTGCCTGGGCAAGCCGGCCCTTGGACAGGCCGGGGAAGGCACTGGGAGGCATTTAAATGCCTCCCTGATCCTTCCAGCCCCTCCCCCACAGCCTGCCCGTCTTGGAGTTGCCGGGGGGGAGTCATTCTCCAGGCCTTCTCTCTGTAGCCACGCATGCAGAGGTTTGGGCTGTAGTGGGCACGGCCAACTGTGAAGACAGCCGTGAGTTCTTGCCCCCAAATAGCCCTGGTTATAACATCTCTGTCCTTTTTTTTTAGCCAATTTGTGTTGGATGGATTTTGAGTGAGGCTATGACCAAGGGCCAAAGTAGATAATACATTTTTTTAAAAAAAGTAATGCACTTAAAAATTGCTAGGATTGCCAACTCCACCATGGGAAATTCCTGGATATTTGGAGGCTGGAGCCTGGGTGGGAATTGGATTTATACCCCACCCTTCACTCGGAGTCTCAGAGTCTCAGAGCACCTTACAATCTCCTTCCCTCCCCACAACAGATACCCTGTGAAGTAGGTGGGGCTGAGAGAGCTCTCTTGAGGACTGCTCTTGAGAGAACAGCTCAGAGAGAACTTGTGACTGACTGACCCAAGATCACCCAGCTGGCTGCGTGTGGAGGAGTGGGGAATCCAAACTGACCCTTGTGGAGGAGAGGGACCTCAGTGGGGTATGGTTTGATTCCAGTGGCGCTTTTAAGACCAACAAAGTTGAATTCTGGGTATAAGCTTCCGTGTGCATTTACACTTCTTCAGATACATTGAAACAAGACTTCCCTGACCATTGCCTATAGGTAAAGAGAGGGATGGGGGTTAGTTGCCAGGAAGGGCTAATTAGAATCAAAAAGCGTAAGTAACTGTGTAAGAAGTATAGCTAAGATTGGATTAAAGCAGGTGGTAAGTCCTGTGAATAGCAGCAAATTAGCATACAGATATTTAAAAAGTTAACAAACAGAGGTGAGAAGTAAGTTTGAGTCCAGTAGCCAACAAAGTTTAAGTCTGCAGATAAGCAAGAACTGAATGACTTAGCATGTGTAGTGAGATAACAACTCGGTATCTCTCTTAAGCCCTGAGGGTTCCATTGTCCTGAGTGTTGTAATAACTTATACTTTTGCAATTTCCCATTCCAGTCTGCTTCTGAAATCCCTTTGCAATAAAACAGGCACTTTGAGGTCTCCCAGTGCCCTTCAGTTCTCTACACAGGACAAACAGATCAAACCCTCTGCTGAAGGATAAATGGACACAAATCTGACATCCAGAATCACAAAACTAAGAAACCTGTAGGAGAACATTTGCCAGCATTTCTAGCTCTTGGTTGGGCCCGCTACTTGTTCTCAAAATAAGAACATAAGAAGAGCCCTGCTGGATCAGACCAGTGGTCCATCTAGTCCAACATCTTGTCTCATACAGGGGCCAACCAACTCCTCTGGAGGGCCAGCGACAGAGCAGAGAGGCCGAGGCCTTCCCCTGATGTGGCCTCTTGGTTCTGGGATTTAGAGATTTAGTGCCTCTGAATATGGAGGTCCCCCTCAGTTCACCATGGCCAGCAACCACTCCTGGACTTATCTTCCATGAACCTATCTAATTCCCTTTCAAAGCTGTTTATTCCTGTGGCCATCGCTGAATTCTCTAGCACGGTCAGCCTCCAGGTGGCACCTGCTGATCTTCTGCTATTACAACTGATTTCCAGATGACCAAGATTCGTTCCCCCGGACACAAAATGGCTGCTTTGGAGGGTGGGCTCTATGGCATTATACCCTGCCGAGGTCCTTCCTAAATCTCGCCCTCCCCGGACTCTCCCCACCAACCCCAACCCCCAGTCTTCAGGTATTTCCAAACCCAGAGCTGGGAGCCTAAGAAATGTCCCATGTGTCCACAGCCTCCACACATCTGGGCAGGATTTTTTTGTAGAAAAAGCCCAGTGGGAACTCATTAGCATAATAGGCCACACCCAACAGCAGAAACTCATTAGCATATTAGGTCACACCCTGATAGCACCGCTCATTAGCATATTAGGCCACACCCCTGTGCTACCAGAAGTGTGGTCATCCAGCCACACTCACCTTTTGCTTCTTATTCTGTTTACTTTGTTTGTTGTCAAAACCAAGGGCTTTTTTTGTAGCAGGAACTCCTTTGCATGTTAGGCCACACACCCCTAATGTAGCCAATCCTGATGAGTTTCTGCTGTTGGGTGTGGCCTATTATGCTAATGAGTTCCTGCTGGGTGTGGCCAACTTGGGAGCCAGCCGGATGTCAGAAAATGTCTTTGATGTTTCTCACTAAATCCATTGTTTTGTGTTCCCTACCCTGCTTTGCGCTTGCGTAGCTATGCAGGCAGAAACGTGGGAGCTTCTTCTCTGCCGCTTTTCCTTATCACAGTGGCCTTGAATGTAGGCTTTGGACTATTCTTGTTTTACTGAGAATTTTCCAGTCCTGGGAAGGCAAGGGGAGGGGGAGTAGTCTCCCGTTCATGAAGTATTTCTCCTGCCGGGAGTTCCCGCGCGAGTGCTCAAATTTCATTTGCTAGGCGCTTTATTGCATCACACTATAAGCTAGCTTGCTTTGCTTCGCCCCCATTCCTGACAATGACCTCCTACTGTGGGTTTTAGCAAGATAGTCCAATAAAACCTTTCTTTGTGCAAGAATGACTGGATCTACTTGTTTTTAAACCTGACAGATATTGTCAGGAATCACCATTATTCCCCCACCGTCAGTTTCCGCCGTCTACCACGATGAGCGGAGCTGGGGGGGGAGCCACGGGCGCAGTCCCAGTGACTACTACTCCGGGAGCCACGGTCCCAGTCACCACCGTGGCAACTCCAGTGGTCACCATCCCGACCACCACCGTTGTTCCAGTGACTACAACCTCGGTTTTGGCAGCGCCAACCCCGCAATCAGCAGCAGGGGTGGTCACCCCTCCATCGATCAGCACAGTGGGTGCTGCATACACTCTCCCAATCTATAGCCCGGCCGGGCCAACGCAGAGTCAAGGGGGAGCGGTTCCACGAACCTACGTGCCGGGAGCCCCAACACCCTGGGATAAAGGGGTGACCTACCGCAGATCACGCGATTGGACTAAAAACCTGTTGGACACTACCCAGACAACTTGGTCCATGCCGGGGAGCCAGAGCCGGGACAGCATTTTGGATCCTAGAGGTAGTTTTGGACTCCCCCAGGGACGGATGTCTCGAGGATCTCCCAGAACAGGATCTGGTTCAGATACAGAGGCTCGCATGGACTCTATTCAAGAGGATACCCGACGTCTGGTACGGGACATGGGCAAACTAATGCAATCCCTACCACAGATGATGGATCAAGCAATTCGAGCGCATCCGCTGACGCAACCTAGACCGGCACCAGCACCTGCACCACCGGTGCCACCAGGACAACCACCTCCTGCTCCTCCGGCCCCAGGGCCAGGCCAGCCAGCACCGGCCCCACCTCCACCTGCCGGCCCAGCACCAGGACCCGGGCCAGGACAGCCAGGACCTATCCAGCCACCAGCTCTGCCTCCGCCTCAACTCCCTGCTCCAGCACCCTCCCGCAGCCAGTTCCAGCACCGATCATGGTCCCGGCCCCTCCAGTAATCCGCCCTAAGGACATATTGGAGATCACGTTTGATGGGGATCCAGAAACTGTGTCCTTTTTCATATTGCAAGTAGGGAAATTTGTGCAGAGATGGGGCTATGTGTTCCCAGATGAGGAGCAACAGGTGGAGTTTATCGCTTCCAGGTTCCGGGGGAGTGCTACTAGTTGGTATGTAGCCCTTCATGATCTGGAGGCAGCGGAATTGGGGAATGTTGATGATTTCATGTGGGCCTTGAGAAACCGTTTCGAGGACCCGGGGGCGGCCCAAAAAGCCGAAGCCTTCCTTCGCACGTTCAGACAAGGCAAGCTCACCGTGCGGGAGTATTCAAGGGAGTTTCAAAGGCATGCAGTGAAAATTCGGGACTGGACCGATGCGGTGCTGGCTCAACAATATCGAATGGGACTAGCTGTAGACGTCCGCAATAATGTCCTCAGCTCTCAGCAGCCTCGCACTCTCCAGGGCTGGATGGAGGAAGCCGAAAAAGCGGAAAGTCGCTTGCGTGTCATGAAACTGGATCTATCTCTGGGCAATAACCGGCCGAGTCTCACGGCAGGCCAAGCCAGACCCAAACCAACCTCCACCTCAAGCGGGATGAGAGATCAGCGTATGTGACAGGGCCTCTGCCTGCGGTGTGGGGAAAAGGGGCACTTCGCCGCATTCTGCCCGAAAGGGGATCCTAATAGAGCCCTACCACAAGAGGAGCCCAGACGATGGTCAACCCCTACCCCGCAAAAAGGTACAGAGAAGCCATGCAACACACGGGCTCTTTTTGCCAGCCCCGACCAAGCGGATACCATGATGCTGGAGGAGGAGAGTGAGATGCAGGGAAACGAATTGGTCCTGTTTGTGAATGGCGCTACACAACAGGACCCAGTACCTGAGGCGCCTAAACTGGTGAGCAATTATCCCTCTCTCTTCTTTGTGACTGTACTTGTGATGAATCCAGCGATGATGACCCATATTCGGGTTCGAGCCCTCATTGACTCTGGGTGCGGGAGGGACCTAATAAACCCGTCTATGGTTACGGGGTTAGAGGCAACCGTTGTCAATTTGAAAGACCCAATAACTTTTACTCAAATGGATGGGTCCCCAATGAAAGAACCATGCCGATTCGAGACTGTTCCTCTAAGAGTAGGCATTGGTGAACATTGGGAGCTACGCTCGTTTGTAATAGCCCCTCAAGCCCAGTTCCCATTGGTGTTGGGCAGCCCATGGTTACATGGTCACGATCCGTATATTCTATGGGAAGAAGGGAGCGTACAATTTATCTCCCCGAAGTGTGCAGAGCACAAATGGGACCCAGGGTGGGGAAAACCCCCTGCAATGAACCTCCACGGGCTTGCTTAGCCACGGAGGACCTTAACCGCATCCCTAAGGAATACCGGTATGTGACCAGGGTGTTTGAGGAGGAGGAAGCAGATGAACTACCCCCCCAACGTAACTCAGACTGTGCGATCGAAATCCTTCCGGGCCAAAAATTACCAAAAGGGAAAATTTATGCCATGAGTCCCATTGAAAAGGAAGAACTACGCCGCTTTATCGATAAAAATCTGGCCCGTGGATTTATTAGGCCAGCGTCGTCCCCTTTTGCAGCACCCGTATTGTTTTGTAAAAAAAAGATGGGGGCTCAGACTATGCACGGATTACAGGGGGCTCAATGCAGTATCTGCAACCAATGCCTACCCAATGCCCCTCATCAAAGACTTGTTGGCAGAGGTGGCGAAGGGGAAAGTGTTTTCTAAACTGGATTTACGAGATGCCTATTTTCAAGTCCGTATCAGACAGGGTGATGAATATAAGACTGCGTTTAATACCCCGCTGGGGCAATTTGAATATCGGGTTATGCCCTTTGGATTACAGGGAGCACCAGGGGTCTTCATGAATTTAATCAATGAAGTGTTACACCCCTACTTATTCAAGGGGGTGGTTGTTTACTTGGATGATATCTTGGTCTACACCCCGGATCAAGAATCTCACACTGCTCTTATGCGAAAAATATTGGAAACGCTATTAGAACACAAACTGTTTGTTAAACTGTCAAAATGTGAATTCCACCAGGAGTGCATTGACTTTTTGGGGTACCGCATATCCTCTGCAGGGTTAGAAATGGACCCAAAAAAGGTCCAGGATGTATTGATGTGGGAGCCCCCCAAAACCAGGCGGCAGCTCCAAAGTTTCCTCGGTTTCGCCAATTTTTACCGTCAATTCCTGCCACATTTTGCCCAAGTGGCCCTCCTCCCCCTCACAGAACTGCTAAAGACTAAGGGGAGGGGAACCAAGGCTTCAATGCCCGGAGCCACTTTGAACTGGACCCCCCAGTGTCAGGAAGCTTTTGAACAACTAAAACAGTTATTCACGTCTGAACCCATACTAGCACACCCCGATGAGACAAAAAAAATTGTGGTCCAAGTAGACGCGTCGGATACCGCTATGGGTGGGGTGATATTGCAAGAGAATGCTCAGGGGCAACTACAACCCCTTGCTTATGTGTCCAAAAAGTTTAATGATACAGAGAGATTTTGGCCCATTTGGGATAAAGAAGCAGCGTCTATACGTTTAGCATTGATCACCTGGAGGCACTGGTTAGAAGGGTCCCGAGTACCTTTTGAAATCTGGACTGATCACAAAAATCTTGAGGTACTGCGGAAACCCTGGAATCTAAATGCAAAACAATTCCGGTGGGCTGAGTTTTTCTCAAAATTTCAATTCACCCTTCACCACTTTCCAGGTAAATCCAATCATCTGGCGGATGCTCTCTCCCGCCTTCCCCAACACCTGTGTAAGAGGACAGAAATACGAGAGTCTATGTTCACCCCTGAGCAATTAGTTGGAGCAGTTGTAACCCGGAAAACCAGACGCGCACAATTGTTGACCCCAATCCAAGCCATAACCTGGGAAAAGCAATTTGCCACTGATATCACCACACAAGAAAAGCTTGAATTACAAGCTCGGGACGATGTGAAATGTGGTACTAATGGCTGCTGGTACAGGGGCAATAAAATCTTTGTTCCAGAAGCTACCCGATCCCAGGTGTTGCAATCAGCCCATGACTCAAAGTCTGCGGGGCACTTCGGATATGTAAAATCCTTACACCTACTGCAACGCGGCTTCTGGTGGCCCCGAATGAAACGGGATTTATCCATTTATATACAGTCCTGCCCAACGTGCAATCGTTGCAAAACCAGACCAGGGAAACCTCCAGGTCTTTTACAGCCTCTACCCACCCCGAGCTGACCCTGGGAAGTGATCTCTATGGACTTTATCACGGATCTCCTCCCCTCTAAACATATGACGGTCATTTGGGTGGTAGTGGACCTATTCTCTAAACAAGCTCATTTTATACCGTTTCCCAGCCTGCCGACAGCCAAAGTCCTGGCCAAAGCCTTCCTTCAGCACATTGCCAGGCTACATACGTTGCCACTCAAAATAATCTACGACAGGGGGGTTCAATTTGTTTCAAAGTTGTGGTCGGAGTTGATGACTCTTATGGGTATTGAACGCGCTCTCAGTACTGCCTATCACCCTGAAACCGACGGGCAAACGGAAAGAGTAAACCAGACTTTAGAACAGTACTTAAGGTGTTTCTCTAACTATCAACAAGACAATTGGGTAGATTTATTACCACTGGCGGAGTTTGCGTACAACAACTCATGGCATGCTTCAACGAATATGTCTCCCTTCAAAGCTGCCATGGGTTATGACAGCCCCCCTCTTCCCTTTTTACAGCCCGGTGAGACTGGTGGGGAGGCCTCAGCATGGTGTAAAACTTTCCGGGACTCTTGGTCCCTAATTGTTGAAACATTGAATGAGGCCAAGGCACAGTACAAAAAGCAGGCAGACAAAAAGAGGGCGGGTGGCTGGAAACTGCAACCGGGAGACTCGGTCTACCTTTCAACCAAGAACCTTAGACTAGCCCAACAATCCCGGAAACTGGCTTGGAAATATATTGGTCCATTCAAAGTTTTGAGATGTATAAATCCAGTAACTGTACAGCTAGATTTGCCTAAATCTCTTAAAGCAATACATCCAATTTTCCATTACAGCCTCCTCAAACCAGCATTACCCCCGACTAAATGGCATCCTGAGCTTCCAGCACCTCCCCCCCCTTTGATGGTTTACGATGAGGAGCACTACGAAATTGCTGACATTTTGGACTCTAAGATTCTCCGTGGACAACTTCTGTACCTTGTTGAATGGGTACACTTCGGGCCCCAACACAGGGAGTGGGTGAAAGTGTCGGATATTAATGAACCTGATCACCTGAAAGAATTTCACACTCGATACCCAACTAAACCTGGGGGCCCCTCATTCTCTCCTTCCTGAGTGGTGGGTGGGTGGTATTTTGGGAAGGGCAGAATGTCAGAAAATGTCTTTGATGTTTCTCACTAAATCCATTGTTTTGTGTTCCCTACCCTGCTTTGCGCTTGCGTAGCTATGCAGGCAGAAACGTGGGAGCTTCTTCTCTGCTGCTTTTCCTTATCACGGTGGCCTTGAATGTAGGCTTTGGACTATTCTTGTTTTACTGAGAATTTTCCAGTCCTGGGAAGGCAAGGGGAGGGGGGGAGTAGTCTCCCGTTCATGAAGTATTTCTCCCGCCGGGAGTTCCTGCGCGAGTGCTCAAATTTCATTTGCTAGGCGCTTTATTGCATCACACTATAAGCTAGCTTGCTTTGCTTCACCCCCCATTCCTGACAATGACCTCCTACTGTGGGTTTTAGCAAGATAGTCCAATAAAACCTTTCTTTGTGCAAGAATGACTGGATCTACTTGTTTTTAAACCTGACACCGGAACTCCGTTCCTGTGCGTTCCTGCCCAAAAATAACCCTACATCTGGGGATTCCTGATCCAGATGAATCCAGTCAGGGAATGAGAACACATCTGGCTGCATCAAGCTAGACTGACTGAACAGAAGGAGACTCCAGATTTCTTTTATTTCCAGGGAAGCTGGATTCCAAACAAATGTGTGTGATGTTTGATTTCCTCCCTTCCCCCCCATTCTGCTAAGGATACTCCATCGCGGCTAATCATTAGATTATTGTCATATGTCTGCTGTTTACCCTGCCATGCCAATGGCTCTCCGGGTGATTGTGCATGATGCTCCACTCTCAGCCTTCCCAAGTCCCAGCCGCTGTGAGCTTTAAGGGTTCTGTTATTAGCATCCCCAGCGATTGTTAATAAAGCGACAGAGCTTACAGGGAAACAAATTCCTTATTGCGGCACACTGATCACCTCAACTGAGGGAGTTCTTTACAGAGCCGTCTGCTATACAGCAGCCTCATTTTCCAACATGGAAACAGAGGGAGGAGGAGGAGGAGGAGGAGGAGATTGGATTTATACCATACCCTTCACTTGGAGTCCAAGAGCAGTTTATAATCTCCTTTCTCTTCCCCTCCCCGCAACAGACACCCTGTGAGGTAGGTGGGGCTGAGGGAGCTCTCTCAAGGACTGCCCTTGAGAGAACGGCTCTGAGAGAACTTATGACTGACCCAAGGTCACACCAGCAGCTGCATGTGGAGGAGTGGGGACTCAAACCCGGTTCTCCTAGATTAGAGCCCATGCATTTAACCACTACACCAAACAGGTCACTCCCAGATTCCAGATGTTACGTTCCAGCAGGGGTCTTTTTGGGGGGAGCACACCGGAGTAACTTTTTTCCCACCATAGAGAACAATGAAGGGAATAGGGGCAACCTGTTTGGGGGCCCATAGAATTGGACCCCCTAGTCCAAAGTCCTTGAAACTTGGTGGGTATCTTAGGGAGAGGCTTCATCAGCTATCCTGTGAGTTTGGAGCCTCTCCCTCAAACCCCTCCCCTCCAGCCCCCAGAATATACCCTATATTTTCACCATTGACTTCAATGACCCATAGGATATAATGGGGCCGAATTGCCGCAGAATTTCTTTCATTCCCTCCTTTCCTTCTCTCCTTTTCCTCTTTCCCTCCTTCTTCTCTTCTCTCTTTCTTTCTTTCCCACCTTCTTCTCTTCTCTTTTTCCTCCTTTCCTTGTTTTCCTCCTCCTTTCTTTCTCTTTCTTTCCCTCTTTCCTTCCTTCTTTCCTTCTCTCTACTCTCTCTCTTTCCTTCCCTCTTTCCTCCTTCTGTGGCCCAACTCTAGTGAGAAGGAGTTTAAACTTTAAACCCCTTCTCTCTTAGCTCCCCCACCCAGACCAGCTGGGGAAGGGAAGGGGAGGCTTTTGAAGATGCCTCCCCCCCTTTTGCTTCCCCTTCTGACATCAATTCCAGTGATGTCAGGGGGCGTGGCATATGCTAATAGCCTAATAGCTCATTAGCATACCATATGCTAATGAGCTCCTGCAGCTCTTTTTCTACGAAAAGGCCCCTGCTTTCCAGTCATTTAATCGCCAGTGCACGTGAAAGCACATTAAATGGAAGGCACCCATTCCAATTTAGAGCATTCTTCTGCACTTGTCTTTGTGGGAAACCCCATTCATTTTTCTCACTAGTGACATAGAAGTATCACCTGATGGTGGGTGCAGTGTTCCCACTGCCCTGGACTCCCACCAGTTGGCCGTCCCTGTGGCAACAACATGAAGCAGGTGAAAGCCCTACGAGGAAAGGCTGAGGGACCTGGGAATGTTCAGTCTGGAGAAGAGGAGGTTGAGGGGGGACATGATTGCTCTCTTTTTAAGTATTTCATAGAATCATTGAGTTGGAAGAGACCTCCAGGGTCATCTAGTCCAATCCCCTGCACAATGCAGGAAATTCACAACTACCTCCCCCTCCAAACCCAGAGTGACCACCGTTTCCCTTGCTCGAAAGCCAGTCAAATCTGACTCTAGGGATGTGGTGCTCATCTCCGTTTCCAAGCCGAAGAGCCAGCGCTGTCCAAAGACTTCTCTGTGGTCATGTGGCCAGCATGACTAGACACCAAGGCTGTTACTTTCCCACCACTTTATCTACTTGCCATTTCTTGCTTTCGAACTGCTAGGTTGGAAGGAGCTGGGACCAGAGACAGGAGCTCACTCTGTCACGTGGCACTCAGGTCTCGAACTGCCGACCTACAGACCTTCCAGTCTGCAGCTCGGCATCTTAACCTCTGAGCCATCACGGCCCATATATATATGCATACACATATAGTTGTGTGTATGTGTGTGCAAGATACTGTGTGTGTGTAAGATACTGATAGTTTATAATATAATGTATTTTATCATATATTACTAGGTATTTTATTATCATTGTTGTACTTATGTATTAGAATATTTTTTTATAATGATGTAATCCGCTCTGAGCCTGGACACAGGGAGAGCAGGATAGAAATCCAATCAAATAAATAATGTATATAGATATTTAGAGGACCAGCATGGTTTAGTGGTTAAGAGTGGCAGACTCTAATCTGGAAAACAGGGTTTGATTCCACACTCTTCCACATGAAGCCGGCTCTCTCAGCCCCCAGAATAAGTCTAGCTCACTACCTAGTGGTGCATAATGAGCTAGAACTTAAGGCTGCCAGACAATCCTAGGATCTCCTGGCTATACTACACACAATATAATAATAGTAATAATAGTAGTAGTAGTACTAGTAGTAGTGGTGGTGCCAGTTTGGTGTAGTGGTTAAGTGCGCGGACTCTAATCTGGGAGAACCGGGTTTGATTCCCCACTCTTCCACTTGCACCTGCTGGATGGCCTTGGGCAAGCCATAGTTCTGGCACAACTGTTCTTGAAAAAGAGCAGTTTCTGTCAGAGCTCTCTCAGCCCCATCTACCTCACAGGGTGTCTGTTGTGAGGCGGGGAAGGGAAAGGAGTTTGTAAGCCACCCTGAAACTCCTTTGGGTAGTGAAGGGCAGGGTATAAATCCAATCTCTCCTCCTTCTCCTTCACATAAGAACATAAGAGAAGCCAATGTTGAATCAGGCCAATGGCCCATCTAGTCCAACACTCTGTCACACAGCGGCCAAAATATACCAGGTGCCATCAGGAGGTCCAGCAGTGGGGCCAGGGCACCAGAAGCCCTCCCACTGCTGCCCCCTCCAGCACCAAGAATAGAGTGCATCACCTGCCCCAGATTGAGAGTTCCCATCTATACCCTGTGGCTAATAGCCACTGGTGGACTTCTGCTCCATATGTTTATCTAATTCCCTCTTGAAACTGTCCATGCTTGTAGCTGCCACCACCTCCCGTGGCAGTGAATTCCATATGTTAATCACTCTTTGGGTGAAGAAGTATTTCCTTTTATCTGTTCTAACCCGACTGCTCAGCAATTTCATAGAGTGCCCACGAGTTCTTGTATTGTGAGAAAGGGAGAAAAGTACTTCTTTCTCAACCTGCTCAATCCCATTCATAATCTTATAAACCTCGATCATGTCACCTCTCAGCCGTCGTTTCTCCAAGCTAAAGAGCCCCAAGCATTTTAACCTTTCTTCATAGGGAAGGTGTTCGAACCCTTTTATCATTCTAGTTGCCCTTCTCTGCACTTTTTCCAATGCTATAATATCCTTTTTGAGATGTGGTGACCAGAACTGTACACAGTATTCCAAATGAGAACTGTACACAGTATTCCAAATGTACACAGTATTCCCCCCCCTCCTCCTCCTCCTCCTCCTCCTCTTCCTCTTCTTCTTTTTCTTCTTGTAATAGTAGTAGTTACTTTAGAAAGGATTGGGGCAACAGCATACATGTCCCTATTTTTGAACATATTGCTACCATTTCTCTTCTGGCATTTGTTTTTCCACTGAAAGCATGAGGATGGACGGGTTCCGAATGATGAGATAACTGGACTCCACTCAGAGAGAATTCCCCTGGGTGCCAAATCAGGAACCAGAGATGGACCCCACTGGTTGATTAGTTCAAAGAGTTGGGATGAATGAGAAACAGGCAACTGTTCCTCTTAAGGAACCATGGCGGCTTGTCCCCTTTGATATCGTATTCATCTCTGTATCTCTTAATTGTATTTTTAACCTTTCTTTGAACCTATTTTAATTCCCAGAATTAATCCTAGCATCTTCGGGAAAGAGGGTGGGAAGTTAGTTGCAGTTGGAGCTGGGCCGTCATCTAGGGCAGTCGCTGATGTTAATGAAAGATTACTTTAGATAGCTGACAGCCTCTTAAATCCCCCCCCCGAACCTTCGGATACATAATATACCAACCAGTCCAAACGACTTGCTCTTCTCTTCTTTATCAGCCGATGCCAGCCCTTCCTCCTTTGACACTTTAATCTCTGAAAGGGCCTCATCTTTATGAAATGGGGGAAAAAAGAATCTCTGCCCACGCAAGAGAGAGGGTGTCCTCCTAACTTGTGAAGTCTAGAAGTGCAGGTGTGGGCTTTTCTCCTCTGCTGTTCTGCTTCTGCAGGTACCCAGCCCTGCCTGAGAAGTGTCACAATTTGGATCAACACTCTCTTAGTTCCCCGCAAATGTCCGACAGACACGCTGCCTGAATATGGGGTTTTGGTGCATGTAAAGCGCTCTTGAGTTTTAGCCAACTTACAGTGACCTCCGTAGGGTTTCCAAGGCTAGAGACTTTGAGAGATCGTTTGCCATTGCCTGCCTATGTGTAAGGATGGGCATGGACCATGAAGATGCAGTTTGGGGTGGTTCATGGTTCACAGTTCATTCTGCATGGCTCAGCTGTTTAAAGGGGCTTTCTTGAGAAGCCAGACCCAGGCTTGGAGCCATTTAAGCCCATTTTCTGCTCCCCATGGCTTTTCGTGGGGAGCAGAAAGCAGTGGTTTAATTTGCTCCCAGCCATTGGAACCAAACAGCTGAGCAGCAAGGAGCTCCCTGCCACTCAGACGTTTTTCATCAAGAGCAGAAAGCAGGGATTTAAACCCCTGCTTTCTGCTTTTCATGGACCGTCACAAACTGCATCAAAATTTGTGAAAGTTCGCAGTGGTTCTTCAGTTTGTGGAAGAAGAAGACGAAGAAGAAGGAGAAGGAGAAGGAGAAGAAGGAGGAGGAGGAGGAGGAGGAGGAGGAGGCAGCGGCGGCGGCGGAGGAGGAGGAGGAGGAGGAGGAGGAGGAGGAGATTGGATTTATACCCCACCCTTCACTACCCAAAGGAGTCTCAGTGCAGCTTACAATCTCCTTTCCCTTCCCCGCCTGACAACAGACACTCCATGATGTAGGCGGGGCTGAGAGAGCTCTGACAGAAACTGCTCTTGAGAGAACAGCTCTGAGGGAACTGTGACAGAGGAAGAAGAGGAGGAGGAGGAGGAGGAGGAGGAGGAAATTGGATTTATACTCCACCCTTCACTACCCAAAGGTGTCTCAGGGCAGCTTACAATCTCCTTTCCCTTCCCCTCCCCACAACAGACACCCTGTGAGGTAGATGGGGCTGGGAGAGCTCTGACAGGAACTGCTCTTGAGAGAACAGCTCTGAGGGAACTGTGACAGAGGAAGAAGAAGAGGAGGATGAGGAGGAGGAGGAGGAGGAAATTGGATTTATACTCCACCCTTCACTACTCAAAGGTGTCTCAGAGCAGCTTACAAATCTCCTTTCCCTTCCCCTCCCCACAACAGACACCCTGTGAGGTAGGTGGGGCTGAGAGAGCTCTGACAGAAACTGCTCTTTTTCAAGAACAGCCATGCCAGAACTATGGCTTGCCCAAGGTCATCCAGCGGGTACGAGTGAAGGAGTGGGGAATCAAGAACCTGACAAAGGTTAGTCAAATGTAGGAAAGGGGGCCAATGTTAAAAAACTTGATAAAAGTTTTTTTTGTCCTTGTTTGAATTTTGGGAGGTTTAGCTAAAATGGCCCTTTCCCCCCCCTCTTTTTTGTCCCTGGAGTGGGGAATCAAACCTGGTCCTACCAGATTAGAGTCCGTGTACTTAACCACTACACCAAACTGGCTTCATGAACCGGCCAAAACTTGTGATGAGCTTTAGTTCATCAGCCGATTCATGCCCATCCCTACCTCTGCGTAGCAAACCTTAAAGGTATGCGCTTCCGTGTGCACGCACACTTCTTTCAGTTCTTCAGATTTTGTTCTACTTCTTCAGAACCACACAGCTAAACATTAGGAGGAACTTCCTGACAGAGCAGTCCCTTTCTCTTACTGGATGGTCCTTTCCCAACATTGGCAGCCTGAGCAGGGACTTTGCTGTGCTTTGTATAGAGGATTCGTAGAGTAGGGAAAGATTCTGGCAGGGGGAGGTGTCTATATATGTATTATTTGTCTGTGGGCCACGTTACAAAGGCCCCCTGTTGGCAGTCAAGGAGTTCCATCTGCGCCAAAGGCCATGGCCGGGGAGCGGCTATTCCATCAGGTTCAAAAGATGCTCAGGAGCTCATCACCTTTAATGACGCAAGTAGGTTGAGCCGGTGCCAAAGTGGGGATTGGTGCATATGACAGCTTTTTTGTGGGGGGAGCAAAGATGGGAGCCAAGAAAGCCCGACCAGCGGAGCTCTGTGAACGGCCAGTTTGCACTCGGACCGACGGTCGCAGAATTTGGCACCCAGCCCAGTGACGGCGGCCCGCCAGAAACCACAAGGGAGGTCTCCAAGGGTGGTGTGCTATCTCTGCTGACCCCACTTTGCAGCAGGGAGGGTGTAGCCTACCTTAAATTTTGTTGGCCTTAAAGGTTCCACGGGACTCAGACTTTGTTCTTTTAAATAATAGTTTGTGTTCCCAGGCCCATGGTCAGGATTTTTTTCTTTTTTGTTCAGGGAGCATTTAAAGTTTTAAGGAGGCAGTTAAATTAAATTAAAGTGAATGCCTGTCTTTAAAGGTGGAAGCTCTGAGCCTGTTTGTAGCCCTTCCTTTCAAGGGACAGGACAGTGTGGGTGTCAATTTCTAGGGGGGGGAAACAGCTCATAGGGCATCAAATTGCCTTCAGAAGACATTTAAATGCATTTTGAGTTCCCTTCCACAGGACGAGAAAGCTTAGAAGGGCATTCAAGAGTGGCACCTTCAATACATCTTCAAGAAGAGGAAGAAGAAGAGGAGGAGGAAGAAGAGGAAGCAGAAAGAGAAGAAGAAGAGGAGGAGGAGGAGGAGGAGGAGGAGGAGGAGATTGGATTTATACCCTGCCTTTCACTACCCAAAGGAGTCCCAGAGCGGCTTACAAACTCCTTTCCCTTCCCCTCCCCAAAACAGACACCCTACGAGGTAGATGAGGCTGAGAGAACTCTAACACAAACTGTCCTTGAGAGAACAGCTGTGCCAGAGCTTGTGACTGACCCAAGGTCACATCAGGAGGTGCAAGTGGAGGAGTGGGGAATCAAACCCGGTTCTCCCAGATAAGAGTCCATGCACTTAACCACTTAACCACTACACCAAGCTGGAGGAGGAGGAGGAGGAGATTGGATTTATACCCTGCCTTTCACTACCCAAAGGAGTCTCAGAGCGGTTTACAATCTCCTTTCCTTACAACCCTAGAGTCGGATTCGACTGGCTTTCGAGCAAGGGAACCTTTACCTTTACCTTCCTTACAATCTCCTGTGTTTTCCCCAAGTTCTGAGGGACAGCTTGACCTTATGAGAAAACACCAGGGGTGTCCCAAAGTCAAACAAAGTTCACGCTTCTTAGAATAGACACACTAAATAAACCAAAACTTATTAGTATGTGTGTGTTTCTCTTCAGCATACTGTCTGAATACGGTGGCCCCCGGCTGGTTCTCCAGCTCTGAACAGCCTTCTTCCTCTCGGTGTGTGTCTTCTTCCCTGCATAATTATGTTTATGCCTCATGGTGCGCCTCTTTTCATCGGCGTGCTCTCCATTCCCCCTCCGAGCCTCCTCTACTCCGCCCTCCAGTTATCTCTTGCCCCGTTTCCTTTCACATCCTTTCTTTCTGTACTCCAGCTCCAAGATGGCATGTAAAAAGATTCAGTGTGGCCTCCTGAAGTCATCCATCTGCTGGGGGAACGTCTCTCCGGTTCCTCCAGCGGGGAAGAGGAGCCCAGCTGCTTCCCAAACAGACGTTGGAGTTTAATTGTGCGTAACCAAAGAGGAGAAAATAAATTATTTGGCCTTCCTCTCCGACTGCTGTGCTTCAAGTTTCTGCAAGGGTCTCTGTTTTACATAGGAGAGGGCTGTGTGGCTTGGTGGTAGGGCATCTGCTTGGCATGCAGAAGGTCCCAGATTTAATTAATGGCAACTCCAGCTAAGGATCAGGTGGTAGATGAAGTGAAAGGCCTCTGTCTGGGACCCCGGAGAGCCGTTCCCAGTCCAAGTAGACAATACTGACCTCGAAAGACCAATGATCTGATTTAGTATAAGGGAGCTTCATGTCTGTTCAACTGGGAGGAAGTATTACCGAGAGGGGCTGTGAGTCAGTGGCAGAGCATCTGCTTGGCATGCAGAAGGTCCCTGGTTCAATCTCCAGCATCTCCAATTCAAAAAAGGACTAGGAAGTCAATGAAGTGAAAGACCTCTCTCTGCTTGAGACCCTGGAGCGCTGCTGCCAGTCTGAGTAGACAATACTGAGCCTGAAGGACCCACGGTCAGATTCAGTATAAGGTGGCTTCATGTGAGGGGTTGGGGCTCAGAGGTAGAGCATCTGCTTGGCATGCAGAAGGTCCCAGGTTCTATCTCCAGGGGAGCGGTGGCGCAATGGGTAAAATCCCCCGCATAACTATAACATCTGAACTGCCAAGTTTTGTCAGTTCTAGCCCCGCGCTGGTGTGAGCAACCAAGCCTTGTCCCTAGCTCATTGTCCACCCAGTGATTCGAAATCTTTGGCAAGTAGATAAAATTGGAGACCACCCCCTAGGGGTGGGCACACCAATCCCTTTGGGGAGGTGTTAGCTGCCATTGGAAAGACGTCTGCTGTGCTGCGAGATTGAAAGGTGAAAAATCTGTGTCAGCATTCCCTGCAGTGGAGCAAATCAGCCAGGTGGTGGCAGTGTGACAATGCGACATCGTGAGTCCTGACGTCATCAGCCCGCCGACAAAGAATGCCGTCGGATCACGTCTGATACAACCTGCAGATGAATCCTCCTGAGCAGCCAGAGTGTGTGATTAAATAATTGTATGTGTTGTCTCCCCTATCCCCCATGAATATTGTTGGTCCAATTGTCAATGAGTAACTGCAAATTGCTCTGAGCCCACAGGTGTGTGGGAAAAAGCGATCAATAAATCGAAAGTATGATTGTTATTATTATTGCTGTTGTTGTTGTTGTTGTTGTTATCCCCAGCATCCCCAGTTGAAAGGATCAGATAGGAAGTGATGGGAAAGACCTCACCCTGAGATCCTAGAGAGCAGCTGCCAGTCTGAGTAGGCAATACTGACCTTGAAGGACCAAGGATCCGATTCAGGATTAGGCAGCTCCACGTGTTCATGTGGACTTCAAGACCTTCAAGAAACTGAAGGCACAACCAAGGACGGATTAACAATAGAAAGGTTTCCTTTTATTTGCAACGTGAGAAGTAGATGTGTCAGATCTAGCTAGAAGCCGAGTGACCAGGACTGACTCCCAAAAGTTGACCAGTGCTTGATTATGCCCCAGGAAAAGTCAAAGATCCTCCTGTCGTGTGCTAAGATGATATTCCAGGGCCATTGGGAACCATCTTCACTCTGGTAAAATTGATTGAGAAAAGAAGAAAGATATGGGCAAGTCTGGCTGGGAGTGGGAATCATTATCTGGGCCAAGCTTACCTGAAATGGTGGGGTCACACTGGAGTTTGGAAGGGGCTGAAATAGGGCTGCCAGCACTGCTTCAGCAAATGCTGAGAGATTTTGAGGGTGGCAGCATTTGAGGTGGATATTACATCACTTCCAGATGTTGGTCCAGGCATTTCCCAAAGCTCTATAGTAAGGACCATAGAGAGATGGAAAATTTCCTAAGGTATCACCATGGAGGCCATGTTTCTCCCACTCTCAAGGATAGGAGATTGGGGCCAAGGGTTGGAGGTTTACATGCCATGATGGGGCAAATGGCAACCCTAGGCTGAAACTTCATCGCTATGACCTCACTCAAATGGCAGCCATCAGTATATGGAATCTGGAATATATCTGGAGCCCAAGATCACTGGATTATATCAGTGATCCAGTTAGTCCAAGTATATGGAATGTATCTGGAACGGAGGAGGAGGAGGAGGAGGAGGAGAGAAGAAGAAGAAGAAGAATTGGATTTATACCCCGCCCTTCACTCAGAGTCTCAAAGAGGCTTACACAATCTCCTTGCCTTCCTTTCCCCACAACAGACACCCTGTGAGGTAGGGACTGAGAGAGCTCTCTCGAGAACTGTCCTTGAGAGAAGAAGAAGAGATTGGATTTATACCCCGCCCTTCACTATCCAAAGGTGTCTCAGGGTGGCTTACAAACTCCTTTCCCTTCCCCTCCCCACAACAGACACCCTGTGAGGTAGGTGGGGCTGAGAGAGAAACTTGACAGAAACTGCTCTTTCTCAACACCAGCTCTTATCAGAACTATGGCTTGCCCAAGGTCATCCAGCCAGGTGCAAGTGGAGGAGTGGGGAATCAAACCCGGTTCCCCCAGATTAGAGTCCGTGCACTTAACCACTACACCAAACTGACTCTCACTAAGAGAGAAACAGCTCTTAGTGAATTGTGACTGACCCAAGGTCACCCAGCTGGTTGCATACAAAGAAGTGGGGAATCAGCCCTGGTTCTCCAGATTAGAGTCCACCACTCTTAACCACTACACCAAACTGTGGCTCTCCAATAAAATAATCTTGAAGACACTGTTTGTTTGTTTGTTTAATGCGCCTCTTTGTCATTTACTTACTGCTCAAAACTAAGCCTTTTAATCCAAATGAGGACTCCTGGCTCCGCTACCCAGGTAACAGGAGATTCAAGAAACCACATAAGAAAAACGTTCAGAGCCAATGGGAGCCATTTGCTCGAGTGTCCAAATTCCCTTTGTAACAAAGTTAGAAAATATGTAAATGGCTTTCGGCGACACCCGCGGGTAGGACACTCATTAAAGATAATTCGAGCTTCTGTCGATGGAGTTGCATGTCGGCACGTGGAAATATCAAAATGCTAATTTGGGTTCTCGTTCTCATTTTTCCGAGATACACAGGAATTAATTGCTCACCCCCTTGACATACCGTGTGCCATTTATTTTTATTTTTTTTTTTTTGTTCGTTACGTAAGTACCTTGCAAGATTTCACGGTGGGGGTCTCGGTGAGCAGTTCATCTCGAGGCGCGGTATGTCGACTGTCAGATTCACCGAATACCAAATCCCTAACATCTTTCAGAAGGCACGTCCCTTTGTACTAATCAAGTGGCTTTCATCTAATGGACAAAAATAGGGCGTTTGAGGGAAGGTGTTTGCCATGTAAGCACAAACTTCTCCGGGATTTTAAACAGAGCCACACGGAACGAACACAAGCGAAGGCCCGGATTTGCATTTAGAGGAGGAAAACAATATTGCGCGGTACTGCTGAGCTTAAATTATTTGCCAGTTTTCAGGAACAGGAGACATTTCCCACCATGGCTTGTTTTTAACTCCCTTTTCTTGATTTCTTTTTCGGTCGCCTTCGTTCCCCCTTTGCAGTGTCATCACGTAGCCAAATTGGATTGGCTGTCTAGTCTCTGATGTGTTTATTTATTGTACTTTCAAGTACTAAGAGGCCACGGCGGCTCAGGGGTTAAGAAGCTGAGCTGCAGACTGGAAGGTCGGTAGGTCGGCAGTTCAAGACCCGAGTTCCGCGTGACGGAGTGAGCGCCCGTCTCTGGCCCCAGCTCCTGCCAACCTAGCAGTTTGAAAGCAAGACACTGCAAGTAGATAAACAGGTACCGCTTTGGTGGGAAGGTAACAGCATTCCATGCACTTTTACATTTAGTCATGCGGGCCACATGACCATGGAAACATCTTCGGACAGTGCCGGCTCTTTGGCTTGGAAACAAAGATGAGCACCTCCCCCTAAAGTTGGATTTGAATAGCTTTTGAGCAAAAGAAACCTTTACCTTTACTAAAGTACTACTTCCAAGGAAGTAGGGTAGTCCAAGAGAAGGTCATCTAATGAACTCCCTGAGTGGGTAGAGGTTACAACCCTAACCACTACTCCACAAGGGTTGTAAGCGGATCCATTGCTTGGTATCTGATAGAGGTTTATCAAATTATACACAGGGTAGAGACATCTTTTTCTCCCTCTCCCCAAAATACTAAAACTCGATGGCATCCAATCAAGCTGATGGGCAGTAGGTTCAGGATGGACCAAAGGAACGACTACTTGACACAGATGGTGATTAAAATGTGGAACTGGTTGCCAGAGGATGTAGTGATGGCCACAGGAATAAACAGCTATCAAAAGGGATTAGATAGATTCGTGGAGGAGAAATCTATCCTCCATGGTGACTAAGAGGAACCTCCATGTTCCTCCATGGTGACTAAGAACTCCATGTTCAAAGGCACTAATCCTCTGAATCCCAGAGACAGGAGGCAGCATCAGGGGAAGGCCTCGGCCTCCGTGCCCTGTTGTTGGCCTTCCAGAGGAACTGGTTGGCCCCTGTGTGAGACAAGATGCTGAACTAGAGGACCACTGACTGGTTTGATCCAGCAGGGCTCTTCTTATGTTCTTAACATTAGGGGAAAGCCTCGGCCTCTATGCCCTGTTTTTGGCCTTCCAGAGGAACTGGGTGGCCACTGTTTGAGACATAAGGTTGCCAGCCTCCAGGTGGGGGCTGGGGATCTTCTGCTTTTACAACTGATCTCCAGCTGACAGAGATCAGCTCCCCTGGAGAAAATGGCTGCTTTGAAGGGTAGACTCTAAGGCAGTGTACCATACTGAGGCCCCTCCCTTCCCCAAACCCCACCCTCTCCCGGATCCACCCCCAAAGTCTTCAGGTATTTTCCAACCCGGACCTGGAAACCCTAGTGAGATAGGGTGCTGGACTAGCTGAACCATTGGTCTGATCCAGCAGGGCTCTTCTTATTGGCTGGGATTATGCATGCTTCTGAAAGACTTGTCCAAATTTCTCCCCACATTTCAGGGCTCTAACTTCTAGATCCACGAAGGAGCCAGACAAGGTTCTGAAGTGTAAGTACGTGTCACTGGTGACCAAGGTCAAAGTTGATTCACACCATAATGTTGCCCATTACTATGGATGGGTGTGGAAGTTGGACAGGGAAGAAAGTTGATAGGAAGAAAGTTGATTCCTTTGAAATGTGGTGGTTGGAGGAGAGTTTATGGAGACCGTGGACCACCAGAAAATCAGTGGGTTCTAGATCGGATGAAGCCTGAAGTCCCTCTAGAAGCTAAATGACTAGACTGAGGGTACCGTACTTTGGTCACATTATGGGAAGGCAAGACTCAGTGGAAAAGACAATCATGCAAGGAAAAGTTGAAAGCAGTAGGACTAAGAAAAGAGGAAGATCCAACAGGAGATGGATGGACTCTATAAAGGAAGCCACGGCCACGGCCCTCAGTCTGCAATAACCGAGAAAAGCGGGGGGAGACTCAACCCAAAATATGGCTGTGATCTCTGTGGGTCAAACTAACAAAATAAGTTATTATAAAAAATACAAATACTTATTAGGGTGTACACATTCATTGTGGGAGCTGCGGTGGCTCAAGTGGTTAAGACGCTGAGCTGCAAGCCAGAAAGTTGGTAGTTCAGCAGTTTGAGACCTGAGTGCCACACGACGGAGTGAGCTCCCATCTCTTGTCCCAGCTTCTGCCAACCTAGCAGTTCAAAAGCAAGAAATTGCAAGTAGATAAATAGGTACCACTTTGGTGGGAAGGTAACAGCGTTCCATGCGCTTTGGTGTTTAGTCATGCCGGCCACATGACCATGAAAACATCTTCGGACAGCGCTGGCTCTTCGGCTTGGAAACGGAGATGAGCGCCACAACCCTAGAGTTGGATTCAACCGACTTTCGAGCAAGGGAACCTTTACCTTTACACATTAATGAAAAATAAAACCGGTTAAAAGCAATGGTCCAAATATCAGACTCTTAAAACTTTTGACACACAGAGCTGATGGATCTATCTTATGACCGGTAGACCATGCCATACTCGTTTCAGCTCCTTAGAGCCTTCCTCCGTGGTCATTATTACTATTGTAAAACACACATCCAGAAATAAATATATGAAAAAAAAAATATTATTTTTTTTCGTGCCAGGTGTTGTTTTTTCATGAGATGTGCAGTTGCTAAAAGTTTACACAGTGGGCCATGGATGACCTCTCATGGTAACTGTGCAGGCTCTCCAGATGGTTCTGCTAACAAATATCCAATGTGTCTGGAAGAGGCACGCATTCGAGACCTGAGCAACGCTGTTAATGAAAGGACATTTCCGGAGGATATTCGCTCATGGGGTCACCATAAGTTGAAAGCAACTGGACGACA
>JAPDNY010000018.1:137500-140000 GCA_029375565.1 Gekko gecko | reverse complement strand
TATCCATCTGTCTCTCTCTCTCTCTCTCTCTCTCTCGGGGTCTCCCTTGCCTTTGACACACCAGTCTTCCCTTTCCTTCTCTCCTCCTTCACCGTGGAGGGCCCCGCCTCCCTCCTTCGCCTGCCATGCTTTCGGTGCCTCGTTAGCTTCCCACCCATCTCCTAAGGCTCCCTAATTGGGGAACATAATTAAGAGCCGCTTTCCCCCACTGCTGCTTATTCTCTCGAGTGTGTGCGTGCGCCTGTGCGCACGTGTTGAAGTGCAGCTTTTAATATTTCATTTTGCAGGGCGTCATAAACCAACAACGCACGGTGCGGTGCGCTAATAAAAATGGCAGGTAGCAGCTTGCAAATGGCCTCTTTGGGGTGATGGAATGCTGGCTGGTGTCAATGCAGAGCATCCAGGAAAGCCGCGTGAGCATTTCTGCGGCGTCTGGCAAGGTGTGTTTGACTCGAGGATCTATCTCTCTTTCTTCCTATCTCTTTTATGATGGGCTTTTTTCCTCTCACTGTGTAAAAATCAACAAGACAGAAGTAGGCTCCGAAGATGCAATAAAAATAATTCTTACAATGGAGGGGGGAAAAAAAACACAATAGTCTTGTGATACAACAAATTGCCCCTGTCGCCCGGAATAACGAGGCAGACAACTGTTGTTGGGATAACTATGGGCAGCTTTTTAAAAGAGTGTTTGGTGTAGTGGTTTGGTGTAGTGGTTAGGAGCACAGACTCTGATCTGGGAGAAGTGGGTTTGATTCCCCACTCCTCCACTTGCAGCTGCTGGTGTGACCTTGGGTCAGTCCCAAGTTCTCTCAGAGCTGTTCTCGCAAGGACAGTTTGTGTTAGAGTTCTCTCAGCCCCACCGACCTCACAGGGTCTCTGTTGTGGGGAGGGGAAGGGAAAGGAGTTTGTAAGCTGCTCTGAGACTCCAAGTGAAGGGTGGGGTATAAATCCAATCTCTTCTCATCTTCTACTGCTAAAGAGATCAGTTCCCTGGGATAGACTGGCTGATCTGGAGAGTGGGCCACATGGCTCAGGTCCCTCCCCTCTCCCAATCCTGCCAGCTCCAGGTTCCACCCCCAAATCTCCAGGAATTTTTCAACCCAGAATTGAAACCCCAAATCTGCTCTGAGTTCTTTGCTTCTTCCCAGGTCCCATTTAACTTGAGGGCAGGGGCAGCCAAACTTGCTTAACATAAGACCCACCTGGAATAAACGTCAGATGTTTGAGAGCTGCAAGACGTGAACAAATATTGCACACACATTTTTTTTTATTGGAAGATATGCAAATCTGCTTTTTTATTAACATTAAAGGAGACTGCCAAAAACAAAAAGGGGCAAAAACAGATATTGATAACAATATTTGTTTGTCCAATGATATTTATTTGTTTGCTAATGATATTTGTTTAAGAGAGAGAGAGAGAGAGAGAGAGAGAGAGAGAGAGAGAGCATATAGATGGGGATGGGAGCGGAAAGGAAGGAAGAGAGAGAGGGAGGGAGAAAGAGAAAAAGAGAAAGAAAAGTGGAAAGAAAGAGAGAAGGAAGGAGAAAGAAACAAAGAAAGAAAGGTAGGAAGAGAGAGATAGAGAGAGAGAGAGAGAGAGAGAGAGACAAAGCATATCGATGGGGAAGTGAGGGGAAAGGAAGGAAGAGAGAGAGAGGAAGGGAGGGAGGGAGAAAGAGAAAAAGAGAAAGAAAAGTAGAAAGAAAGAGAGAGAGAAGGAAGGAAGGAGAAAGGAAGGAAGGAAGGAAGAAAAAGAAAGGAAGGAAGGAAGAGAGAAAGAAAGAGAGAAAGAAAGAGAGGAAGAGAGAAAGAAAGGTAGGAAGAGAGAGAGAGAAAGGAAGGAAGGAGGGAGGGAGAAAGAGAAAAAGAGAAAGAAAAGTGGAAAGAAAGAGAGAGAGAAGAAAGAGAAAGGAAGGAAGGAAGGAAGGAAGGAAGGAAGGAAGGAAGGAAGGAAGGAAGGAAGGAAGGAAGGAAGGAAGGAAGGAAGAGAGAGAGAAAGAAAGAAAGGTAGGAAGAGAGAGAGAGAGGAAGGAGGGAGGGAGGGAGGGAGGGAGGAAGGAAGGAAGGAAGGAAGGAAGGAAGGAAGGAAGGAAGGAAGGAAGGAAGGAAGGAAGGAAGGAAGGAAGGAAGGAAGGAAGGAAGGAAGGAAGGGTAAATGAATAGATAGGGGGAGGGAGGTGGAGGTGGAACACTGGCTAGGGAATGGAAGGCCAGTTGGGGAGGTGTGCCTCCCCTTCACTTCCCCAGCCCCCCTGCCAGGAGCTGCACAATATGTGTGAAAGAGCCGCATTCGGCTCCCAAGCCACGGTTTGGCCACCCCTGCTCTCGGGTTCTATAGCCCTTTCAGCAGCCTCTGAATGCTTCCCCTGCCCTTCCAGGACCATCACCTGTTATTTAGTTCCATGACCTATTAAACCACGGCACAGCAACTCCTGGAAAATGTGCAGATTCTCCCGGGGAACTGCTCTGTGGCGTTCGTCAATAAATCAGATCATAAGTG